>VCNE01002512.1:0-20308 GCA_009869805.1 Oncopodura yosiiana
CAGCCACTGGGCTAACCTCACTTTCTCCTCCACCTTCAGCTGGCCCATTGCCTCACATCCAACAGAGTTGTCCACAGTGGCAACTTACACTCCACTCTCAATCCCAAATGTCCAACCAAAGAAACTTTTGGGCTAAACAACTCTCAGGCTACTCCAAGTTTTACAGTATGTAGATTTTTAACAAAGTATATATACAACTTACCAAGAATACTAGAAGAGCAGCATGAAAGCCAATGATTATAGCAATTAATGGTGAGAGTATAGCTGTTAGGATTTTGTATGTAATATCTTGCACTCTTGTATAGCAAAATGATGAAGCTATCCATGTCCATTGAAAACTTTGAATTGAGTCACTTTCACCAATTACTTGAGGCCAACTGAGACTCTGTAATCAAATTTCAACACTTTAGTACAATAACCGAACCTTTATGATAGAATCCTCTGATTATTAACATGGGGTTAAATGGGGCCTTTAAAGTCTCATTAAAGATATAACGTGTTACCTCAGCAATACGACTGATTTCTCCTGGATCTCTGTTTTCATGATGATGTTGAGTATGAGTAGCATCCATCATGATGCTTCTCTCATTGTTGTCAAGAGCCATGCTTGTTGTCACTTTATTCATTTGTGATTGTTGAGTATGAGAAACCATGATGTGTACTTAATAGAAAAATTAGTTGGAACAAAGTGGAGTTGAGGAGAAGAATGTTGTTCGTGTCATAACGTGTGATGTGAGTAAAGGACAGGAGAGAACTGAGAAAGTGCGTGCAACTTTCACTGGTGAAAGTTTCCTCTGAGTTTATATATCGCTTTAGTATTGCAGAATAGATAATAGCTTACGTATTGACCAATCAACAATAATATTATCTCTCTTGATGTCGTTGATGCTATCAGTGTGAAATCTATTCACCTTTCCTTATTCCCATCATATTTAAAAAGAGAACATGGGATAATATACCGTAAATCTTCTAATAAACATAGAAGCCAGTTAAAAGGTCCTTAGAATTCGAACCACAATTAGAGCCAAGCTACTAATAAAAGATTTACGGTAAAAGTAATAATATAAGAAACCATTGTACTTTAGAGTCTTAGAATAAACTGTTTTTATTTCATTGACATTATATACTTAATACTTATAGTCATTTAAATGGAGTACACTTAGAATACATACCTTATATATATTTTTTATATTTGCACTTTGACCTCAATTTTTGGACGGTAGCGTTGTTGTTGATATAGATGGACGGAATTTTATATATAATTATATATACATGATATATCGTTATGTCAATTTAAATTGTAGACTACAAATGCACATTTTTGTAAAATGTAAGATGATGACATATGACGTTTTATGTAAAGGCTTTTTTTAGAAGACAATAAAAAGTGAGGCCATTCTCTCAGGTTAGCGTCATCATCATCATCATACCTTTACAAATAGACTAATAAAGCACACATAAACGCTTAAGGAGTGGCTTCACTCTTTCATAGTTAAAGTTTGTTGAATTAGCTCATAGAAATATTCCTCTAGAATGGAATTCTGAAAATGTTAGCTTTAGCTTACAGAACTTTCTTTTCCAGCTTAAAGAGATGAGTCTCCAGTACAAAATTTACTCTATGACTAAATACGTTGTGGAAATAAGGATTTCTAAGTTGTATTTAATCATAGAGTAAAATTCTCTACTAGAAATTTCTCTAAGCTGGAAATCATTTCTAGAATTCCATTGGGAAAAAATATTTTCATGAGCTAATTCAACATATCTTATGAGAGTGAAGCTACTCATTAAGAGAAAAAGCTCTAAACAATTTGAAATTGTTACAAATTAAATATATATATACGACTGCTAGACAGACTTTGTAAATTTTTTTAACGTCTTCGATCAACATACTCCCATATTTGTCCTGTAAGCCACTCGACGCCTTCTTGTAAACCTGTAAAGAGAAAAAAATCAGTCATTAATGAAGAAAGTTTAATTTAGTAAATTTTCTTTTTACACACCTTCACCAGTAATAGCATTCGATGCACAAATATGCCATGGCTTTGCAGCTATACGATCAAGTCCTAAGGCCGCAGAAATTTTTACAGCAGACATTGCTTCCTTCACATCCGTTTTGTTTGCAAAAAATAGGACTGGAATAGGACGATTGGCAATGTCAGGATGTTGAAGCAAAGTGTCCAGCTCATCTTTGGCAACAACAAATCGCAATCTAAATTAATATAATCATAAAGTCATATATATTATGAAGCTTGCTATATATTTTTATAGAACTTACTTATCGCTGCTATCAATTACAAAAATAATTCCTTGACAATTGCGATAATAGTGTTCCCATAAACTTCTGTAGCGTCCTTGGCCCGACATGTCGAATGCTGTAAAGCCATACATTTTTGTCTGTCATAAATATAGAAACACAAATAAAAAAATTGTTGTTTTATTAATAATAAATTATTATTAATATGAATTCTTACTCTGAAATCTTTCCACATTAAATCCAATTGTTGGAACAATTTCTGCTGCTCGTTGCTCTTCCGATTTGAAATGATTCAACAATGTAGACTTGCCACTATTGTCAAGTCCCACAACAAGAACGTTCACTTCTCGTTTCCTAAGTCCTAAGAGACCTACTAAACGTTCTAAAAGACCCATGTAAAATTTTATCCTATTAATTACAGATACTTAATTAATAGACTCATATGTAAATTATATACTCTGAAAAAATAAATAGTATAAAAAATTAAAATTTTTGATTTCTAAGACTTTGAATATGAGAAAAGTGTCAGCTGCGGTTTTGTTTTTGGAAACGAGAGTTGTCTGGCACATTGGTCGAAAAAAATCGATTAGCTTTCATCATGATTCATAAATGAAAACTCAAAGCTACTACCTGTGCATACTGGTATACAGGTAGCAATGTATTTTATTCCCTGTATATGTTGTATTGCATTGGAAGTTAATTTATCCAACAACGTAGCTTTGTTTACTTTAGTACAAGAGTTTATTCAAACATCATTTTAATAATCATTCTTTTTTATATCACCACCATCATGTATACAGTTTTATAGATTATAAACAAAAATTAAACTTTGTTGTTAACTTTATAATATTAGGAAGGCTTATGATTATTTTAAAGGCTGGATTTTTTTATGGCGAGATCTTATTAAACCTTTAAATAATTTAGTGTAGTTTTGTTGTTTCATTATACATAGTAAGTTGATGACAGTTAAGTTAAGCTTGGGATATTTTAGATGAGTCTGAGATTGCAGCCCATCCTCCACTTGGTTCTTTTCGCCATAGACTAACCTGTTTTAAATAATGAAATAATGTAACATTGTCATTAAAAGAGAGTCTCATGTTTTATGACCCGAGATTTTAATAGTGACTCTACTCAAAAGATTCGGATTTTAGAATTCCATAAGTCTACATCTCTATTTAACTCTGAAAATTGATCTGAATTTTGAGAAACGTTACCAGCGGCCTCAATTATTTTCTCTTGAATCTTTTGGTTAAAAACATTCATGAAATCTCAGGTGTTCGAACATGAGTAAATTGCTATAGAAAATCATCAACAAACCTGATTATCTCCACCAGACACTGCTAGTACATCACCAACGAAATTCCAACTAACATGCCATACAACATCATCAAATACATGAAGTGGTTCTGGAGTCCAAGTATCGCCTAAAGATTTACAATGTTATAAAAAACGTGTGGTGACTTTATCAAAATAATATAAATAATATATACCTTCTCGATTATTCCAAATAATTACTCTTCGATCTTGTGATGATGAAGCAATTTTCATTTGAGTAAGTCCAGCAGTTGGTGCCCAAGCTATCGAACATGAGTAAATTGCTATAGAAAATCATCAACAAACCTGATTATCTCCACCAGACACTGCTAGTACATCACCAACGAAATTCCAACTAACATGCCAAACGACATCATCAAATACATGAAGTGGTTCTGGAGTCCATGTATCGCCTAAAGATTTACAACATTATAAAAAACATATGACTTTATTAAAATAATATATATAATATATACCTTCTCGATTATTCCAAATAATTACTCTTCGATCTTGTGATGATGAAGCAATTTTCATTTGAGTAAGTCCAGCAGTTGGTGCCCAAGCTACATCTCTTACCCAATCAGAATGACCTTCTAGCTTAACTTCTTCAATCCATTGTTCATTTTCTTCTCTAGATTTTAAAAAAAATCACCTCAAATATTAATTTCTTTTTAAGTTTAAAAAGAATATAACAATTAAATGCAAACCTCCAAATCTTGACTAAATTGTCACAGCCTCCAGAAACAAAGCGTTTGATAACTTGAACATTTTCCTTATCTTTATCTTTTGAAAAGGCAGATGAAGCAACAGGAGCCCAAGACACAGCATTGCAGCCAAGCTAAATTGAATTAAAAAAGAGTTTTCAAAATAAACTATAATAATTATTTCTTCAGTATAAACTTACAGTATGAGCATTTGGAATTTTAGTAGCAACCCATCGATCATTAGCAAATGACAGAACAGAAATAGTACCATCAGAACAACCAGCAGCTAATGTTAATCCCCATTCAGGTGGTGCCCAACAGACACTGTTAACTATATATCACATTAATAAAACACAATTTAAAAAAACCTAAATCTAAATATTCAATCAAAGTTGTATTACCTGACGAATCATGTCCATCATAATTATAATGAATTTCCCATTTGCCATCAGTCTCTTTCCAAATAATGACACGACGATCATAAGAGCAAGAAGCAAGTATCGTTCCAAAACGTGGATGTGCCCAAGCTAATTGCCAAACAGGTCCTTCATGACCTTTTAGCGTTGCAGTACAAGTTGGAGCTTGAGCTGGATTTAGATTAAATAATCGAATTGTTTTGTCACAAGAGCAAGTTGCTAGTCTTAATCCGAGAAAATCCACTTGAGCATCATGCTGTGGAAATAAATCAACGAAAAAAATACTTTTTATTAGTAAAACTCTTTTACTTTTCTATTAAAAAAATAATATATAAATACTTACAATCATATCCTCATGACCAGTGTCAATTGAAAGAATAGTATTATTTGGAGGATGAAGTGGATGATTACTCATTTTGTTGGCAATCATAGAAAAAAAGTAATCAATTTTTCTCTTTTCCTTCCAGATTAATTTATCTTGCCAGAATCTGGGAAGCAGATGACATGAAAGCAATTTTTAAAATTTCCACTCTTTTCAACAACCAATCACAGCTCTCCATTTCTCTAATAGATTTTTACGTACAATTTTTATGCCGACTTCTGTTTTTAATTTCATTTTTTGACAACTCAGCAATATAAAATGCTACTGTCATTTATTAAAATGACAGGTAGAAAAAAATCAGCTGATTCTACACAACTGACATTTTATGAACAAGTTTTAATTGTACTTTATATAAGTATATTTAGTATGCATTATTTACGAAATCAACTTCATTTCAAGATATTTCTAGAGCTTGAAAACAAAATTGAACCATCTGATTACTTCTCTGACTGTGGCATATATTATTTATATAATTAGAATTTCTAATTAGTTGATAAAATAAATATTATTGTTTTTATTATCAATACCAACAAGAAAGAATATTCAGAGTAGAAGTAGAAGAAGAAACGTCATAATAGAAGGAAGGTAGGCGCGCGCTTGATGTGTGAATAGCTAAAAGTTTTTCCCTCTTATAATAGAAAGTCTACCATTGCGTCCACTGTAGCGTTGCAGTAGCCGCTGAGCAACATAGTATAAAAGTATATATAAACCGAAGAAGAGAGATCATCAAACTTTTGATGACAAATTGTCAATTTTCTCATCTCCTGTCCATGTCATCAAAGTGAAGTAAGAGAGTATCCTCCAAACCGAAAAAAATGTCAGGTGTCAACAAGTCTGGGAGTAGCTCATCAACACCACAAGTAAGTCAAGTCAATAAACTTTCATTTAATCATCATACATCATATAGAGATACATATGATGATGTCAGATAACAAATGTCAAAAAATGTGATGCTCTAGGTTTTTGATGACAATTAATTAATAATACTAATATATATTTATTTTATAGGGAAGAAGAAGAACTTCAAGTCGACCCAATAGCATTAAGAGAATGACACAGAAACCTAAACCATTAGCAACAAGTACGCCAAGAACACCAGCCGCCACAACAACAACGATGACGACAAATACAGGAGGAGGAAATACCAGTACACCGATAGGAGGAGGACTACGATCACCAAGTAAATAAAAAATAATAATATTTTGTAATATGATGGTTTTTTAAAACGACATTCTTGTTGTTGTTGATTTATAGAGAAGAAAAGAAGCACAAATAAAAGTGGGCAGAAATGGTTTAAAGGTTCACCGAAGAAACTTCCAAAGTCAAGACTACGACCCAGTCATCAATTATTAAAATGCTCTCCACCAGACACATCTCCAACACCTACACCACTACCACCAACTCTAGTTGAGTTTGAGATCCATGGACAAGTTGATAGGCTATGTGTATTTGACTTTTTAGAGTGTTTAGAACATAATATTGAATTTATGGAACAAGATCAACATCTAGTTTCAATGTCAACACCGTCATCATCATCATGTCCAACTCCTACAAAAAATAGTAGTGCCACATCATCACCTCTACAACAACAAACTACACCAAAGAAAAGAGCTAGCAACAATGCCAAATTGTTGAGGAAATTAGAAAAACTTCAAAAGAATGGAATGCAGCTTAGTTCGACGATAGTTAATACGCCTAATAGTAATAATAATAGTTCTATGACTATGTCTAATAGTGGGAAACTGGGAGCAACACCTTGTGTTAGTGTTGTGACTAGTGGTGATGACAAACCAAGGTTACCTGAAGCCAATTATCGTGAAATTGAAGACTTTGAAATGAGAGATGCGAGTCCAATGCCAAACTCATATATTAGGTTTGTTTCTTTATACTCATAAATATAAACCATTGATATTTCAACATGTTGGTTTTGTAATCTAATAATTGGTTTTTAAATTATAGGTATATGGAGAGACCACAGGAAGAATTAGATCAAGATGTAGAGTATGACTTAGGTAAGTTTTAAAGTCGACTTATATATTTTTTCATTAGAGATAAGATTAGAGATTAGATATGTTAAATAAAAGAAAAACGTTTATAGTTTAGATACAGTATCTAATTTACATTTATGTTCCCTTTTTCTTAATTTAGACGAAGAAGACTGTGCATGGCTTGACCTGATAAATGAAAGGAGGAAAAAAGAGTCATCATCCGCATTAGTTAATCGAGAAAGTATGGAAATGCTAATGGATCGACTGGAAAAAGAAAGTTATTTCCAAATGCAAAGTACAGGGATGGATCAAGGACCATTGATAGATGATGATGCCGTCTGTTGCATATGTATGGATGGAGAATGTCAAAATTCTAATGCCATTTTATTTTGTGACATGTGTAATTTAGCTGTGCATCAAGAATGTTATGGTCAGTACTAGATTTATTCCTAACTCTTGTGTTTTTAATGAAAATAGCTTAACAAAATGTTATTTGACTTTTTTTTAATATAGGTGTCCCATATATTCCTGAAGGTCAATGGCTATGTCGTCGATGTTTACAAAGTCCATCAAGAGCTGTTGATTGTGTACTTTGTCCTAATAAGGGTGGTGCTTTTAAACAAACTGACTCAGGTGCTTGGGCTCATGTCGTTTGCGCTATTTGGATACCGGAAGTCTGCTTTGCAAATACAGTGAGTTTATTTTAAAGTAAACTTGTTAGTAAATAAATATTTATTTATTTTCTTCTTCTTTGCTCTTCAACTATCTTAGGTATTTCTGGAACCAATTGACAGTGTTGTAAATATTCCACCAGCCCGTTGGCGACTAACTTGTTACATTTGCAAACAAAAAGGAGTAGGAGCATGTATTCAGTGTCACAAATCAAATTGTTATACTGCATTCCATGTCACAATGTGCCCAGCAGGCTGGTCTATGTATGAGAATGGATACAGTACGTGAAGCGTCAACCGTCACAGTAAAGAAAACAGCTTTCTGTGATAATCATGCACCACCTGATCATTTTATTGGAAGAGAGTCTGGTAGTGCAGAAGCTAGAAAGAATTTAAAACAAACTAGAAAATTGCTGGCAGAAAAACGTTGTGCTATTCCAGCTGTGTCCATTCCAACAATATCACCAGAACTTATTGCACAAATCTCTACAAATGTCAATTTTCCTAGGAAAAATCAATTTATGAAAAAATTGATGGCTTATTGGAAATTGAAAAGACTACATCGAAATGGAGTTCCACTTTTACGAAGACTTCAAGCTGCTTCAATGGTGCCCAAACCTAATGAGTCAATTAATACACCGAAAAATGCTACAGAGGTAAGAATATTATTTTATTTATAAAAAACATGAATCATTTATAAAAACTAATATTAATTTTTTCCATATATTTTTGTTTAATTTCCAGTTGGCAGCACAAGAAGCCTACTATAGGTATTGGCTACGTCTACGTCAAGACTTGGAAAAAGTTCGTCTTCTCTGTGAATTAATACGAAAACGTGAAAAAGTGAAACGAGAGTTAATTCACTTACACGCAAAAACGATGGATTTAAAAATACAACCATTTAATGTTTTCTTATTAAATGTTATTGATGAAATAGCATCAAAAGATGTACAAGGAATTTTTGCAGAGCCCGTAGACTCTGAAGCTGTACATGACTATTTATCAGTTGTAAAAAATCCTATGGATCTCTCTACAATGAAGAACCAATATACTAAATTACAAATACTCTACACTTGATGATATGAAAATTGACTTTGATCTAATGATTGATAATTGTCTTTTATACAATTCAAAAGAAACAATATTTTATCGAACTGGAGTTAAGCTTAGAGAAATTGGTAGTATGATATTTCGTCATGCACAGAGAGAATTAGATTCTATTGGTTATGATTTAAAAACTGGAATGCACACTGACAAAAAGCCTGAAGGAGACAAAACAAATCTAACTGATGATGAAATTTCTGCTGAAGTGGAAAGAGTTCTTGAAGATAATCATCGTTATAAGCTTCCTGTTGATAAACATATTAATTTATTACAAGACATTATGGATATGACATTATCACTGTCGCATCCATCGTCAAGGAAAAAGAAATATACAAGGCTCAAGTACGACTATTTATTTATTACATATTCTCATCTATCTTGTTGTAATAAAATCCACATTTAATATTTGTTGTTACTAATTCTTTCTAGGCATGAAATAGCTAAAGTGAAAAGGCTAACTCAAAGCCAAACATCAACATCGGCCTCATCTCCCACCTCATCACCAAAAGGAAAAAGACAGAAGAAAATGAGTACAACATCAACATCATCATTACCACCAGATAACTATGTAGCAGATAGTCCATCATTAACTTCAGTGTCAGTGTATTATGACTCTGATGCTGATATCTGTGATCCAGTATTTTATCGTAAAAAACCAATCAAATCTAATAATAATAATAATCCTCCTCCATCAACAACACCTTCTGGTAGAGTGACTCGTACTAGAAGTGATAGTTTAAATAAAACAACCAATGATGAAGAGCTTTCTACTAGTGACAAACTTGAGACAAGTGAGAGAAGAGTATTACGTCCAAAACGAAGTGTAGTAGTAGAGAAAAAAGAAGAAGAAAATAAAACACCTGCAACACCTACAAGTAGCCGAAGAAAAAATCTACCAGAAAGAAGAGCACGACGTGGTTCATCAATTAATAATGCGCCAACAGAACCTCCTTCACCAGCAGTAGTACATCAACAACCATCACCATTAAGAACGCCAAGAAGATCCCAAATCAATTCACAACAAGATAACAACAATACTCCAGAGCAGCAGCAAGAGTCATCACTTAAAAAGCGTCTTAGAGTACGCTCAAGTCCAAAAGGACCAACAACATCTTCATCATCACCAATAACAAAATCTTCTTCTACTAATGTAACATCATCACCCACTAATAATAATAATAATAACAACAATGTCAATAATAATGACTCAACAACAATATCAACACCAAAAACATCTGTAGAGAAACGTCTTCGAGCTGTTCGACCAATAACACTTCCTGAAGCACTTCCACCACTTGGTGATGATGACTACTCAAATTTCTCTTCATGTAATATAAATGCTCCATCACCAGATATCACAGATATTGCACGACTCAAATTATTTAGTGCAAGAAAAGCTGCTGCTGCAAAAGCCAAAAAGAAAAATGCATCTGCTGCTGCTGCTACTACTACTTCTTCTTCTTCGTCAACTACAACTAATCTTTCAGAATCTCAATCTTCCACAATGACTTCAACTCCTAGTGTTAATCATAATAATAGTACTTCATCATCATTACCTAGTAGTGCCAGTTTAGGAAATAATGTTATTGCTACTCGTGATAGTTTCTCAGTTTATCGAAGTGGTGGTGATAATGATCGAATGATTGACTCTGATAATTCGGACGCAGAAACTGGTCGTGATGATAGGATTAAAAATATTGATGAAGAAGATGATGATCAAGGAGCTTCTAGTGACGAAAGTGACGACGAGGATGAAGATGATGATTCATCTTGTTCAGATTCTTCAGCTAAAATATCAAATTCTGATGATGAATCTATTTCAGAATCTGAAGATGATGTTCGACAAACGAGAGTTAGACAACAACAGCAACAACAACGTAGAAATGATCTTATCGTATAGGGAAAGTGCAAAAGTTGCTAATTCTGATACGTCCGAAGAGGAGGAGGAAGACGAAGAAGATGATGATGAGAAAAGTGATGATGATAGCTCTAGTGGTTCAAATGGAAGTAGTAGTAGTGGTGATGGTGAAGAAAGTAGTAGTAATTCTAGTGATGATAATTCCAGCAGTTCTGAAGAAGAAGAAGAAATAAGCCGAATGCCAACAAGATCATCACGACGAAATCAGCAATCTACTAGAGTGTTGAATAGTAAAAGTCCTATTAATAACAACAGTAGTTCTACAACAGTAAATAATAAAAGAAGATCACCTGGAACTAAACGTGTACTTCGTCAACAGCAGCAGCAACAACAACAGCGTAAATCTAATAATAATGAAGACCTACTCCTAGACAACTCGATTGATAGCAACAATATTAGTTCAAATAATAATAATGCTATTTCACCATCTGGTGGAGGAATAAAATCTCGGAGAAATTTTACAACTGCAACAACAAAATCATCATCATCAAATATTAATAGTAACAAATCACTGTCATCACCACGTGGAGGAGGAGCACAACAACAATCATCAAAATTCACAAGCAATTTAAATTTGAGTGAAGATGAGGATGATGAAGATGAAAATATTACAACTGATGATGATGATAATGATAATGATGATGAGACAAGAACAAGGGAGAGTAATGGTGATCTGTATTTAGGTGATGAAGAACCTGGGATTGTTAATCATAAAGTTAATATGAAAGATGTTCCACTAAAACCATTACAATTGGTTTGGGTCAAGTGTAAAGAGAACATTTGGTATCCTGCTCTTGTCGTCAATCCAGAATGGAAAACTGGATTTAAACATGGAGATGTAACAATTCCTGAGCCACCACCTGATGTATTGAGTAAAAAACCACAAGCATCTAATAATCAACATGAAGATATTTTTCTGGTCCTTTATTTTGATAATAAAAGAACATGGTAAGTAGTTATTTATGAATTTGAATATGTATATATTAAATTTAATTTATACTAATTGTTGTTGTTATTTATTTTTAGGGAGTGGAGTACGAGATCTAAATTACAACCACTAGGTCAAAGTCCAGCTTTAGACCATAGTATGATTGGTAATAATTTAAAAAGTGAGCAGAAAGCAGTTCAACGTGCTTATGAAAAAGCTTTGCTACATCAGCAAAGGATAAAAATTTCTGGAGCAACTGTAGAGTAAAAAAATAATAATAATCTTATACTGTTGCTCTTATACTACTGTAGAAAAAATGCATGCTTTTTTGATACATGATGATATAAAAAAAACTAAAGGTTTGCAAAGATTGCAATTATAAATTAAAATTGTGTTGTTTACTACCTATATCTTTATTACTATAAATGTACCCAAACTAGTATTTTACACATGTACAAATCACTACTCTAATAAATATTTGAAATAAGTGTTGACTTTTTGAATAAAATTGTGATGAAATGATAAGAAGAAATAAATGCGAAAAATGTTTTTTTAAAGAAATTATCAAAGAAAGTTTGGAATTTGTGATGGCTGCTTTTTTATTTTGTACATATATTGAATTAATACCATTTTTTACAAGTGCAAAATTACATTTACAGTGGCTAAGACTTGAAATACAATAGAAAATTATAAAAGAAAGATCCTACACCTCATACAATTTTTTACAACATTATTTTTATTATATAGGTAAGATCAAGTATAAATAAAATTCATACTAAATACATACTCGCTTGTAAAATATTTATAAATGCCATAAGTTAACAATAAAATATTTAAAAACAATATAAAACAAGACTTGAGGAAATACTCAGGCCACCAGCAGCAATTTAAAGCACTAATTAAAATCTATAGTCTATTATTATTATTGTACTAGATGAGTGATGTGAAAGTAAAGCTTGTAAATTTTAATTTTAATGCTAATTGCTGTTTTTTTTGTGATTTGATTAATCTCGATTCAATAATGACAAGTACAGACATTGGACAGATTCGTTGTGGTTTCTTTGTACTAGCTCTATTAGTAAGGTATAGCAGAATTTTGTAATAGTACTTTAGTGTCATGTAATAATTTCATTAGTATTTGACATTTTCATATTCATGAATATACGGAGGATAGTTTGTTGAAGGTGAGATAAAAAGGCACTCCTGAAATTAAAATTACAACAAAAAATCCATTTAGTATTTATTTATTTTATAAAGTTTTATTAACTTTTTACATACCTTGCTATGTGGCAATAACTCATGAACAGAACAAGACAACCGACTAAAATCCGGTCTCTCATCTCTATCTAATTGCCAACAATGTAACATAATTTGATATAGAGAGTCACCCATAACATTGTCAACTTGTGTTGGACGAGCTCCACGACAAATACGTCTTGACAAAATCTTCAGGTCGAATGTCATGATATGGTGTAGCTCCTAATGTAGCAATTTCCCAAAGTAATGTACCAAATGACCAAATGTCACAAGGTTTCACACATCGATTTTGAAATTGTTCTACTGCTGTCCATCGAGTATAGTCTTTCTCCTCTGTTAATGAATTTGATGATAAAAATCCAAATCCAGTAATCTTTGGAGTTTCTACATGATTGATAAGTACATTGCAAGCTGCCAATTGACCATGTGTTACCTGAAAAAAAGTAATATTTTTTAAGAAAAATACAATAATTTTTTTATATATGACTTGCTCGTTGTTTGTAATACCTTAAATGACTGTAAATGAAACATCCCTTCAGAAATATTCATGGCACATAATAATAAACTATATGGAGTAACAGGACAAAAATCCTCAAATTGTCGACATTGTAATAGCCAACTTTTCAATGGCGTTCCACCACTTTCAACAACAAAATAAGTTGTATCAGAATCTTCAAGAAATCCTAATAGCCCAACAATATTCTCATGTTTTGTAACACGGACCAATTCATCAAGATGAGAGTATAAAGAGTCTGTTTGAAATTCTCGTTGTGTTTCTTGTAGATTCTTTGAAGCAAGAGAGTAGAGTGTTACAGGAGAGCCATTAGTTTTTAATGTTGATAGATAAACAGAGCCATAACGACCTTTAGCAAATAATTCTACATCATCATCATTGTTAGTAGTGGAGTCGGGAGTTTCTGTAGTATTTGGAATGTCCATCATTGTACGAGGAATATTCCATACTCCTTTCAGTTTTTCTAGAACAACACTTCGTGGATCTTCATCTTGAACGAAGCCATGGTGAGTATAAGCTGCTGCTGCTGAAGCTGTGTAATCATCCTACAACCCATATAATAATAATAATAATTGCTAATAAAAAAAATACAATCAATATCAATATTACTATTACTAAAACTCACAATGTAATATGATGAAGGACCACGTGTTGTTGTATTGGTTGTAGTCAATTGATGATTTTCTACTCGACCATTTTCTCCTGCACCTCCACCACCTGCTCCACGTCTTCTTCTTCGTTTCTTGGGAAGGAGATTCATTTTCAGAACCAAGTAAACAGCAACACATAAAAATAACACACCACTACAGATTCCAATGGCTACCCACAATACTAAAACAATTGCAGAGTCATCAGGACCAATAATTTCTACACGTTCTTTTTTCTCAGCATCTGTTTATTATAAAAAGAATTACTTACTTAATAATTAATAAATATCACTACAAAATGATTAAAAATATTTCTTATTCTGTTACCATAAGTTGACTCTTTATGATAGACCGTTTGAACATGTTGACTATGTGAACTTGGCGAGTATGTTGACTCAGTATGACCATCCATAGAACTAATAACACCAAGTAGAGGATGCCAATGTCCTTGCGTTGGAATAGGACCATTATAATATCCACCATAAGTTTTAGAATCACCAATCACAAATGTTGATGGGAATTGCTCAGGAGAAAATTCAGCAGCCACATAATATGGAAATCCATTATTTAAACTCTCATTCCAAATAACAACATGATCCTTATTAAAGAATGCTGTTCCTTGAGCATCATTCATTAAAATAAGTCTATAAGCAGTAATAGGTCCTTTTGAATTTGTTGATGGAACTAGTGAAATTTTCATAGCTTTTTTATCTTGCCATACAATTATTGGCGATGCTGGTTGATCTGGTGCACCAATTCTTGTCCAAAATAAACCTTGAGCAGGTAGTCCTGGACCTTCTTGATTAATTGCAGCTAATGAGACATTGTATTTGGATCCTGGTTGTAGGCCAATTAAATATGTTTGAGTAGCATCTCCATCAACTTCCCATGACATTCTTGATATAGCTTCAGAACCAAAGGAATAGACTGGTGTTGCTTGAATTGAGTAGCCCATCAAATTTCCATTTGGTGCTCGTGGTTTTGTCCATGAGATTTTTAGAGCATTTTCTGTCTTTTGTAGTAGAGTGATTTGTTGTGGTTCCGATGGCACTGGGATAAAAGAAGAAAAAAATATGACGTATAATTATTATCAAACTATTGACTATAAACTTTTCTTATTATTCTGTTGTAAGTAAAACCTTTAAAACCAGTGTCATAAATTGAGTAGGCAGTTGATGAGCCACATCCTACGATTGGTGTTTGTATACAATTATCACATTGTCCTTCACCACCTTTTCCATAACTACTTCCACAATGGCAAGAGAGAATTGCTGAGGCTTCAGACGTTTTGTACACTCCAGCATATCTGCAATGATGATACATTAATTTTATTTATACAAATAATGATTTAGACTAAAAAATTGTTAAATACCTAAAGAAATCAGCTTTACAAGCTAGAACACAATTATCAGGGTCTTGAGACAGATGAGGAGCTCTAGGTGTAAACCATAGGTCTTCGTTTAAAACAAGATTATGACGAGACGAGTGGTCACCATTCGTCGTATTATTTTTACTATTACTATTTCCTAAATCTGTATTTGAAGTTTTCTTGAAACATCCTAAATGAATAAATCCTGAGTGGACAACTATAGAAATACAATAAGAATATATTAAAAAACATTATTCCAAATTCCACCAATGGTCAACAACTTTAATTATATTTACCTTGATGACAAGTTGTGAAAAAAACTATGAGCAGAATCCCACCACGAGTTTTGCCTAATAACATTTTTGACTAATGAACTTATGATTTCTCCAGTATTTGAAACTCATTGTCTCTTCTTGTCAATTTTGTACTATTTGTCCTCTGTGTCTTCTCCAGTTGAGTCCAATATCTTAAAATCTGGCAGTATTTGTTGGCAATTGTAATCTTGTCATGGTACACTATATATATATATAACACTAAGTCCTCGTGGAATAAAATACTTAATTAGTTGACTTGTAATTAAAACTCGAGGAATGTCAAAGGCCTCTGGTCTGTTGCTGGAAATCTTGTCAAAAGCATTCTGTTAGCAGGTGTTTGTTATGCTGTATTATACCAGTTTTACACAGCAGACGGTTCAATAACACCAACGTAACATACACAACAAACCGCCGCCACTATCTTGTAGCATCAACAGCTTTTCTCCTTGCACAGATTCACACAACCTGTGTTTTTTATGTATGGTCTTTTAGTGCATTATGCGACAATTTCCCAATGAGTTCTCACGAGTTTCTTACTTCTTCTTAGCAAATATTTGCAAATTAGCAAGTTCATAAGAAATGTATGAATTTATGAATCAAGCAGTAAAGAAAAAAACCGTTTTTTTACTCATCTCATCTTTCCAATACTTTTTTTAATGTCAAGATATTTAATTTTGTGTATACATATTGTTACGAACGCAGTTGTTGTTTTGAAGCATACACATATATATATATATATATTTATAATGTACTCTTCATTTTCTTCTATGAAGGACGACAGAGATGACAGAAGAATTTTTTTTATAATTAGGTATATAATATTGTTAGTTATATATATGCCTAGCATTTCTTTTTTATCACTTTCGTTATATTATTATATAGTTAAACATTTAAAATCATAATATAGATATATCTCTCTCGTTATTATTACATGCTATTTTATTCATATTTATAAATACAGTCTATCAAACTTGAACTTGCTCTAACCATCATCAAAGCCTTTTAAAAACACTTTCTTATAGTTTACAAGTTTTTTTACTGATAATTTTTAGACAAACTCTATAATCATTCCATTTCATGCATTTTTCATAAACTCTTTCTCTATCTCCAATAGATAATAAGCTTTTCATTTGATTTTGATTTTGCTCAGACGTAAATTCACATAACATATCATTCTTATATATATATCAGGATTAATTTTTCTTAGTACTCAATTATCTCTCTCCAAAAACCTTTTTCTAACCTTTTTAATAACATTTTTACTTATTAATATATAGTATATGTACTCTACTAGATAATATATAGGTTTTTCTCTCTCTTTCTTTTTGACGCTTACTATTAATTATTAATATGGTAACAAGGATTACAAACTCGAACCGGATTGAATAAATTTTCTGAGGGAATTGCTACAGTATTTTCAGAACAGTCAGCACAAAAGATTCTGCCGCATGAGCTAAAAAAACGTTAAAAATTATCAATTCATATACCTTAGTATATTTTTATAACTAATTAATTAAATTTTACAATACCGGCAGTGATGCTTTCGTCGTCCAACCCAGAATTCACCGTCACAGCCCATACAACTTAATTAAAAGATAATTTAGGTTTTTTATTAGATTTTAATAATTATATCAAGTTCTTCAATTAATTTTAAATAATATCTATATGTAATGTTTACCGATGAACAGCATAATCTGGTAGCCAAAGTGGTGGTCTTGTATCTTTCTCATCAACAGCTTCCCATGATAATTCTGATGAGTGAGACTCATGACCCACCGATGCATGCTCTCCACTGCAAATTGAATCTGGCAAAGATACCTGAAAAAGAAAATAAAATTTGTATTCTAGTCATCTCTCTCTTCCTCTTTCTCTGTCTTTCTTACATTATCATCAGGTCGTTCCATAAAATGATTGACAGTGCATTTATGACAAACTTGTTTCATAAGAGCATCTCTCGTCATTTGTAACTCACGTTGAAGAATATCAACTTGATTCTAAAAAATTATTACATAAAACAAATATTATTACTATTAATTGTCACGTCGTCATAAGAAGAAATAGTGGTTTTAATTAAAAATACCTTGTAGCCATAAACTATAGAATTAAGTCTCGATTGAACTTCATCATGTGGTATTGAAAGTCCATCAATCATTACTGCTGACGAAGAAGAAGGAATTTCAGTAGAAATGGCTGCTGCTCGTGGATGTTGTTGTTGCTCATCTCCTGTAGTAACATTTGAAGAATGTGAATGATTATGTGTTGTTGTTGTGTAACAAGAGTATTTATTCATACCATTTCCTCCTCCACCACCACCACTACTATAACCAGATGACAAGGATCCATTTCCATTAGTACTATGCTCACCACCACGTCCAGTGCTACTACTGCTACTACTACTATTTGTTGTGTTTGTAGGTCGAGGTACAATATCAACCAATAACTTTCGACTTGTAGCACAAACTTCACAAGATGTTGATGAGGATGATGATGCAAGATCTGTAGGTAAAGTACTACTATTATGACTACTTCCATTATCATGACTATTGAAAGCGTCGGGATCTTCTCTAGAGTTGAGTCTTTCTAAATGTTGTTGTTGTACATTAGCAGAATTTGAAGTAGTATTAGTATTTGAAGAAGAATTCTGGGTAACGACGTTGTTGGTGTTGACATTACTACCAGAAGTAGTAAGAGGACCACCATTTGTTAAAATATTATTAATACCATTGCTATTTTTGTTATAATAAACTATTGCTTCTGTTGTACTCCTTGTTGTACAATTTGATGATGATGAGGTAGTAGTAGTAGTAGTTGTGGTAGACGTAGTGCTAGTAACTTCAGAATTGTGATTGTGAGAAGAAGAATTGCAATTGCCATCACTATTTCTTCCATCACAAGAATTATTAGCACTACCATTAGAGTTTAAATGATTAATTGTTGTGGCTGATGATGATAGTAGTGTTGTTGTCGTCGTCGAGTTTGATAATAGATTAGTAGCACTAGTAGTGAGTCCATTAATTGTTTTATTGCATTCAGTCTTATTAATTCCTAAACCAGAGGAAAGAATTACTCCACCAGTCTCTGCTACTAATGTATCTGTAGAACTTTCAATTGATTTTAAATCATTTCTTTTGAAAACATTAATGACTGTTGATTCAGAACGGCCAGAATTTGGCTCATCTTCATTTTCTGAGTCTTCATTATCACGAATTAAAACTCCATTTGGACCTAAAATAAGTCCTCCAACATTTGGACAAGGACTTGGACTTGGTGACACGTCTTGAGATATTCCACCACCATGATTTCCTAATTCAGACTCATTTCCATCTCCAGCGCAAAAGCTAATTTAAAAAAAAGAAAAGAATCAGAATAGAAATTTATATTTTTTTCTCTCTACTAATTCTCATACCTATCACTTAAGCTGGGATGACTTTGTCGCCTTTGTAATCCTTCAGAATGATGTTGCTGTAGATTTTCACAAGAACGTGAGCTTTTCAGAGATTTGACAACTCGGTCATTTGAATCGGCTACTGAGGGAGCAGGAGAATTTTCTTGACTTGGATTTACTACTTCGGTTAATAATGGAGGAGGATTATCATAGCAGGATCCTAAATTAATATCGAATTGATGAGAATGAGATATCATTCATGAATGTGATGAAAATAGCATTTGTTAAAATTATACTAACCCAAATAGACTTCAGTCCACAGCACCAAATCTCTAACCTCACAAGAAGGCCATAAAACCTATACAGAAACAACAAAATAAGATTGATATAGTTTCTAATTGCAAAGATCTATCAAATAAACTCTGTCTTACTTTATCACAATTTCTGTAGAGATTGTTACGGAATTTATCAGCGTTGGCAGGTGAGCGTAGAAATCTCCATACAGAGTGAGTCTTTCTAGATATCTCCCAATTTTCTCGTTGCTTTGCAGTGTTGCACAGGAATGTACCGAAAAGATTGGAATATGTGTGTTGAACTAGTTTTAACTATTATTTAGAAAATAGACAAGTTAAATAAAATCAATTGGTTCTTTTTTAATAATAAAAAATTAAATAAGCTTACCAAAAATGACAGGTTGAACTCAAAAGCAGTTGGAAATTGTTTAACAAGTTGATGAAGACAATCAAGCCATTGAAGAAACACGGGACATCTTTCATTCACATCATCACTTCCAATTCCTTGTCCACATCTATCAGCAAACTTGTGTCCAAAGTCTAGCCATTCTCTCTCGACCAATATTTGAAAACCCTACAAGAAAAATACGCACACAAAAAAGAGGAAAATAAAGAAACCGGCATAGTCACTCAATGTCAATAACTACTTCCTCATCTGAAGTATAGCTTTGATAAAGAAAAAATTCCGCAATAAGCAATAAATAAAGAAGAAGACCTTCAAATCAACTACCTCAGTCTATACAGAATTTCACACACATTACAAAATGAACAAATTTAACGACGACGTTCTTTGAACTTTGGACTATTTGTACTAGAAATAAAAATATTTTCTTATATATATTTACCTCCA
>VCNE01002515.1:0-15307 GCA_009869805.1 Oncopodura yosiiana
ATTTGACACTATGAAAATGGACTTTTCTTCTCTAAGCGCAACAACATTTGTGTGACAGTGACAGAAAATGAAAGACTTGGAGAGAAAAGAATACACGAGACACTTTCTCTATTTCTATACTATATGAACCGAAAAGAAATTGATATGTACATTTTTTCATCTAGCTTCTCATTCCACAATGTTGTTATAGAACATACCAAAAAATAGTACAAGACTCTACTAGCAATTTCACACAAGCAATTCTAATTCTCCTTGCAAAACAACAACTATACTGCCGCTCTCTCTACAAGACAGTTGACAATGAAGAAACAAGAGAAGATGTATTATATGCTATCTCACTTTATCTTCTTCAGCCCACATCTTTTTCTATCTCTTATGATATGAGTACTTGGTGACGAAACCGCTCTTGTTTTTTTCTCTCTATCCAATTCACTGCTCCGTCACGGTCAATTATTCACTCAAAGTTGGAAAAGTTCTTGAGTTTTTTTTCTTAGAAGAACACAAGGAACCAAAAACCTCTCCAGTCAATTATTCCTATATAGTCTCTTTTTTTCTTGAGTTTGAGGGTGGTCGAGTTGACATATGACATGTAATACGTTACAAAATGTGACACATGCTGGTCAAAATCAACTTCTTATACAGTACCCTCTCTCTCTTTTACTTGCTCTTGTACAAAATGACACTGGCAATTCACTAGAGACAAGAAATTCTACAAGATTTTTTTCTTACCTTTTTTCTTTTCTGTGTTCCTCTCCTCATCTCGTCGTTTGAGTCAAGAGAGTTGCTTATGTCACTATCAAACTCATCAACAATGTTACATATGCATAAAAAGTCAAATAGCTCGACATAAAGATTTGCAGCTCATATATATTATAACTGGCAGTGAATTTATGATGACGCTTTTATGTATGATGAATATAAGAAAAAAATTAACTAGAAAAATTAAAATTGCAAAGTCATGTGAAAAATCTCAATTGATGCATTATAACTTTTCTCTCTCTTACTCCCCCTTCTTTTCATTTCATATTGTATTCAACTCAGAAATCTTGTTCGTGCAGTGAAACTCATACAAGCAACAAATTTTCCACGTCATTTTTTCCTACTCTAGAAACAATATATGCTTCCTTTTTTGCTATCCACTTGAAAAATACTCTTTGCAATGAGAGAATGTAGCGGAAGAGAAGGAGAGTGATAAACAATCCTGAATATAAATTGGTTGTATGCAACAGAGCAACTCAAAATTCTCTCTCTCTCTTGTTAAGAAGAAAACACAAAAACTTTACTTACACTATAAGAGAGAGACTCGTTATGGTTTAATTTTACACGGAAAATTCAAGTGAAATGGGAAAATGTTAGCGTGTAAAAATAATGAAAGTTTAATCTTCTCTAGGGATCGTTGAATGTGTGTGTGTATATATGTCTACTCTACATAAGACTTCAAAAAGTGTGTGTATTGTATATATACGGTGTAAAATACATGTAGAGAAATTTGTAATATATATCCACAAGCATAAGTAAGCAGGCAGAAGAAAAGGAAAGTAGGCGTAGTATTTTCTCTTTTCTCTACATTTTTTCATAAGTTGGAATGCAGTAGAGATTTCTCTGTGAGGAAAAAGAACAACTGCTTACTACACACTGCTAATACTAAACGTCTACTAAGTTCTAACGACTTTTTGTGGTTCTCTTCTACAACTTATTATACAGTACACAGATATACATTACAATAAGAATTTCTTATTCTCACAGCAGTTGAGAGAGAGAGAGAAGTATATAAAAATGTGTATATTGAAGACAGATGAAAACTCAGAAGAAGAAGGAAAAAAATGTAGAGACTAGAAAGAAGGAACTCCCGGTGTTTTTCTCTCTCTACGTTCATTTCCACATCTGTGACAAAAATGACGACAAAAGAAAACTACATAGTATATTCAACTATATATGCAACTAGAAAAGAATAGCAGACCCATATGTCAACTACCAACGAAAGAAAATCAAAATTAAAACAAAACAAAACTCTGTGTATTGTACAACTCTACTGAGGTACGTAATGTCAACCACAAGACGAAGAGAATAAAAAACCTTTTCTTATGCTGGTTTATTGTTTCCCATTTATCTCAATGCTCTGTTTTTATTAACTTTATATGCGAGACTCAAACTTTGCCTCACTCTCTATTCTTTCTCATTTTGTTTTGTTTTCGACAATGAATGAGAGAACTCAACTATATATATATATATATGAGAAACACACTCACACAACTCACAATAGAATATGTAAAAGCTTTACTAGTTTTTTCTTCCTATAAAGAACAATATTAGACATGCAAGCTCCATTGTAAATCAATTTTACTAATAGCTATTCATTTCTTGGTTGACATTTTCTCAAAGTTTTTTTCTTTATTTCTCCCTACTTTGCAATGATTTTTATTCATAACATTTATGCTTTCTATCTTACGCATATTACATATACGCCTATATATTATATGAGAGTATAGTATAAGATATAAAGTAAATATGTGACATTAGTAATCTTTAGACAGATAAACAAAACGACCCATTTTACCACTTTTACACGACAGCTATTGTCATCCTTTTTTCTTCTCTGCTACTAAATGACATGTAGTGTCGTCTATTACTTAAGAATACGCACACGCACATTTATTTCTGTATGATGGAAGAGAGACGTTAAGATAAGCAACACAAAGTCGTCTCTATTTCGTAGAAGAAAAAGAAAAAGTGCTGCAACTTTGTCAAAAGTAATCAGGAAAAAGGAGATGGAGAGAGAAAGACGTTTGAGTCAACCAACCGTGGTTGAGTTTTCTCTTGTCATCCATATTACCATTTCGTCCCGCTACTCAAGTACTACTTACAACAATGTCCAGTTAGACTCAGATCCTCTCAGCTCAGCAGCCCAGAACAAACCAAACCGAAAGAAAAAACTTCAACTTTCACCATCAGCTAAAACATATACTCTAAGCTATAACTATAACTGTTCAACTTCCTTCCAAGCCTCAGCTTAGAAACTACCACACGTATCTCTCTAAGGCGTAATAGAACGGAGCTTAAACTGTACTACCATTTCACACGACATCTTTTCTTGAATAGCATGTTCCTAAACCAAACCAAACCACCTAAGAAGACTTTATATATTTTAGTCTCTCTCTTTCATTCTTATATTCATCTCTGTCTCTGTAAGAGAGACAAGTCTCTCTTTAGAATGGAAAAACGGAAGTGAGTGTTAAAGCTGGAACAAATCCTGCCTCTGGAATTGCATGATTTAGGATCTAAAGTGTAAAGAGTACTCAATGTAAGCTCTATACTATATATATATATACTTGGCAATTTAAGAAATTTGCTCTAGAGTTTCAAATCAAAAGTGGACACTACTTTGGTCGAGCTAAGATTAGACCTAAATAGGATTTTTGCTTTGGTCAGCATAACTTTGAATGACATTCTCTCAGAGCCTACGACGACAAAAGTTATTCTCACAGTGTGAGCTTCCTTGCAAAATATCCATATTAGAAGAGTAGAGCATATTTATGTTTTTTCATCTCTCATTTTGTGGAAAAGTGTATTGTTCCCACAGCACGTGGATCAACACCACGACACAGCCAAAAGCTTTGTTGTGCACTTTAGCAAAACTCCTTGTGATGCTCTCCTTTTTACTTTGGAAGAAGAAATCTCTTTGCTACATGGACGTACACGCTCCACGCCCCTCTAAGTACTTTTCTTCTTTCCAACATTTCTTTTTTCTCCTTTTCACAACTTTTTTTCTTATTCCAACTTCTGCTTCTCTCTACTACTTCTTTCCATTCTCATGCATATTACATCTCGTCTCTCATTCTCTAGATTTTTTTCTCTCTCGAAGAAAACTAGTGGCTAAACATACAAAATAAAAACCAAAGGCTGTCATAGTTGGTATAAAGTAGTCATAAGACGTTATTTTTCTGGAGAAAGAAGAAAACTCTTGGATTAAAACCTGTCACTCTGAAGTCTGCCATAAAGTTATTAAAATGTATCAGCTTTTGAAGGATTATAACTTTGGGCTCATGTCTCTCTCTCTCTTAAGCTTAGTCTGCAAAAAAATAAAACTTGAGAGAGTTCAGCAGAGTCCAAGTTGGCAATCAGCCCTAGTTAAAAAGTTTTTTTTCTTGTAGAGTAGCAAAAAATCCTTCAAGCAAGTTTCTAACTAGTCAGCTCTTAACTAATTTCAATTTCCTAGGCAGAACGACACTAAATACACCAAAGTGTAGGGAAAGTGGCATGAACTTTATATATATCACATACTATTTGAGCAGACGTTTGCAGATGGTATAAAGATGCAAAAAATAAATTATATCTGTTCGACACTCAAGATTTTACACATACAAATACATATGTGCACAAAATTTGTTGATATACCCACTAGAATTCAGAGATCACGACAAGTTGAAACTTTTCTATTTCATTGTAGCTTTTAAACCTTTCAGCACTCAATAAGAAGCAAACTTTGTTTAACTCAACTAATGTGGTTTGGTCATACACACCCAATATGTAGCAACAATTCCATTTATTTAAGTGAAATGGTTTGTTGGCTACTGCATATGTATTCTTCTTCTTTAGTAGATAAAAACTACTTAGATTAGTGACAGGTTCAACTCTAGTATAAGAAAAAAGAATAGTGCCAAGAAAAGAAATCTAAAGTAGAGAAGAGGAGCTAGTAAAGAATAAAAAAGTTTTATTCCTTACGCCCGTTATCTATAAGAAAATACAATATATCCATCTCTCTAAAAGTGAGAGCTCCTGTAGGCTACAAAAGGAAAGTAAGCATTGCATCATTGGACCAAGTGACTTTTGCGGAAACTAGAAAACCCGATTCAAACTCACGATGAAGATTTATGGCAGCACAAACTTAGATGACTACTACTCCTACTATTTTTGTGTGCTTCTCTTTCACTTTCTTTGTAGCATTACGCCAACAAAATCCTTATATTTTTTAGTAGAAAGAGTTTATATCCTTCTGTAGTTTTTTGATCTGAAGGAAATAGAAGAGAGGAACATGTAGCAATAAGAGAGTAAAGTAGGTGAAGATTTTACAAAAAAAACTCTCTAAGCCAAAAAATAAGAAAAAGTACAATGAGAGAAAGCCAAAAGTTGGACGTCAAAAATTCAATGCTGTTTTCACATTTATGAACTGCTTCAAGCATTCTGTTTCTCTGTACTATAGAAAAAGGTACTTTGAACTTTAACAACGACAAGTGCCTTTCTATACTTTTATATAGCTACACTACAGTATAGAAATGTATAGAAAAAAGTTAACATTTCACCTTGTTGAGGTCAAACACTAAATTGAAATTGAGCGAAACTCAAACAAACTTTTCGCAAAATTTCATTACAAATCTAATTTATTAAAAGTGTTTACTATGTGTAGGGCATCATAGCTATATAACTTTAGTGTAGAATGTTATGAAACGGAAGATATGTTTTAGGTACCTAAAATGTCACACACACACAACATTTATATACGCATTACATAAACCGGTACTTACTCTCTCAAGTTACTCAACAAAACTCTGTCGTATAGAATACTAAAAGTCTTTTCTAACTACTATTGTGTAGGCGGAGTTGTTGTGTCATTGTTGGTTATATTGGCATATATATATATATATTGAGTTAAGTTTAGTATGTAGTTTACTCGAAAATAAAACCAAATCTACAGCATAAAACATAAAAGACATTCCGCGTGTCAACATGAGCAAGAATGAGAATAAATAACGATCAATTTGCACATTTGGCTACGCACTGTGAACCATATAATTTCTTTCTATCTCCTATACTATGTTTATGTTAAATTTTCTGCAACCTACACCATTTGTCTTAATTTTGTATTTATGTCCTTTTCCACACATGGTAGAAACATTTTTGGATGAACCATTGAGCATCGTAAAACAATTTCAACAACATTTTTTTCAACATATATTTTAGTTTCTAAAGACATGCTGCTGTGTGTAGGTCGACAAAAAACTTTAGAGAGGTGAATATTTTCACATTTTGTAATGCAAACTTTTTTGTGTTTTGATTCCATTTACATGTGAAAAGTTATCTTATATGCTTGAGCTACTAGTACATAACATACATTTTATACTGAGCATGAGATGAAATAAATAAAAGAAGTAGTACAAGAAGAAGAGAATGGTGTAAAAACTGATGTAGCACGACGAGAGAAGACAAGTTTATATGACTTTATATATGTATATACAATACAAGAAGAAGAGAGAGAGCATTGTGAATATATTAGAAGTTGAGAAGAGAAATGTAGAGAAAACGCCACCAAAATTCTTATAGTTAGTTCTCGGTGACAGTCGCCACTTGTAAATTATGTATCTTTATTGCTTCAGTTTTTTGCTGGCAATACATATCCCGTCTCGTCTTCTACTCTGTGGTTTAATGTCCTTTCCCTTCTCTGCATGATTCCAAAAAAGAAGTTCAGACAATGCATTACAATAGTAATATTACATTTCCAGCAACGGAAACCTTGGAGTACTCTTCTTATATTCTTACTTCTGTTGCAAGTTTCTTTTTAAATTGCAGTTTTTATAGAAAAGAGAGAAATTTAACTGCAGTCTCTGAAATTTGACACTAACTCTTATATGCTTCATATAAATTTAGCTTTCGTCTACAAATCACTTTAAATTTGCATACAACAACCGTTTCTAATTTTCTTGCTGAGCTTATCAATCACATTTTTTTTCTAGAGAGAAACCATAGTTCTGTTCTCTAATTACATAGGCGTTCCTAGCGTTTTTGTCTACTGAAAATGATGCAATATTGATTTAACATGCATTTTTTCTTTGCTACGAGCTCTATGTAAATTTTTTCACAGTCCAGAATAAAAGTAAAAATTTTCACGTGTCGACATATTATACATTCAGTGTTCTCTCTTCACCGCAATTACCTCTGCGTATGTAGAGAGAGACTCTGGATAAATAAGTGATGACTTTGTTGCGAGTTGTGTGCCACAAATTACTAGCTTCTTCTTCCTCACGGATCTCTGTAGCATTGAATGTCCATCTACTTTTTTACTGCACCTCTTTTCCTTATACACGCATATACATTATACATACATTTTTCTTCAAAGTAAGCAAACAGCATTACGCATTTAATGATATGGTTTACAGTTAATCACATGATACAAAAACTAAAGAAAAAAATCTTTAATCCAACTCTGTAAATGTCAAGGTTGATATTTATTTAGGTATATTGCAGTTTACGTTGTTGCATGCAAATATAGAAAGTGTGCTCGTTTTCTTTCAGATTAATGTGTGCTTAGTACCATTGACATTAATATATATGCAATAAAATCGCATGCCAAAACATTGTAACCGAATTTCTACTCCTATGCCAAAACTCTTTGCAGCAATGAAAGTCAATAAAGGGTTGTGAGACACAAAGTCTGTTTAAACTTGGAACAGTTGTTTAGTCGCGTTTACCTTTTGACTATATATGTATATATATGTAATAGCAAGGAGTAACATATATATACAATGCAGATCATGACAACTATAAACATTGTGAGAGAAGCATGCTGTTTTCTCCTTTTATTACTATACATGTGCCAAAGGTTGTGGTTTTTGGTTGTGCATTTGATTTACATTGAAGAAACTAAATTTTCATGCAAATTCATGGTAATATTTGAAACTCACCTAAATGAATCAACAGGCGGTGTAGAGAGTCAAAAACTTAAGTCATAATAAAATCAAGCGGACGTGTTTTTCCTTAGAGATGAAGTTCATTGCTTTGCATATACTGATGACTAATAACCGAGTTAGATTTCATAGGAAGATAAGACAGAAAAAAAACTAAAGACAAGACTCTTTCTGCTTCATGTCTTGTGAGTGATACACTGCTGAGAAGCCATATGTGCGGTCGAAAAATGCAAGTTGAGTGCTATAAATCTTAAACTCTACAGTAATCTCACTTAATCAACAAAAGTGCAGTAGCTGATAACGATACACAATACAATGTATAGAGAGAGAGAGAGAGTCTACAAAGACGTTTCATGATGGCAAAGTGCTGCAATTGCCATTGTGAGTGAACATTATAATGCAAAAGGATGACATGAAGTTTAAGAACATGAAGTACTTTTTTCTTCTAAGACCACTCTACAATATGAGTTTCACATGAAGAATACAAAAGAGAGTCAGACTTTTTGAAGCTTGTTTTTATGGAGATACACTTTTCTTTTTAGCTCCCTATCTTCCTTCACATGCTCGATTAAACTCTAACAAAAGGAACCGCATCTTGCCGAATTAAAAGAACAAAACTGGTTCCTTCCGCATTAGAAAAGAGTTGTACATATATGGAGAGAATATGAGCACTATACACATTTAGTGATAAAAACTCTGTAAGCATTTTAATTTCATTATGACTTGCTGTAGAGTTTATATTATCAATTGTAAAGTTCTCTGAGCACCAGATGCTTGATTTATTAATCAGATTAAAGACATAGATAAAATTTAATTATTTTCAGATGACACAAAGTTGTTGATGTTCCTCTTCAAAAAATTTATAAAAATTGAAATAACTCGCAAGTAAACCTGTTTGAGTAAATACAATTTTTGTGACTTTTTTAACTCATATGAAAAGTTCAAACACGAGTATAAGTATAGATAACAACATAAACTGAAAGACAAGAGATAGTAGAGAAAATAGTTTTAATAAGAAATAGCAAGTGTTACAAATTAATGTACATTAGATTAAATTCTTTTTGTAGACAATTTTCCACCTTTCGTGCTAATGACATTGCTTATAGTAATTAGGACATTCTGTTTAAAGCCAAAAAGAAATTTAGTAATTTGTGTTCATCAAGGCACAAACAGGATAACAAGATAATTAGCATCTGCCATATACATATGGTTATGTAACAACAAATATAAAAGAAACAACTCTCTCAATTAAACTCTCTGACACGACTCTAATTCTTTTTTCGAGCATTGCGTGTGCAATGCAATAGAATAGAATAGGACAACATGTAAAGAGATAAAACATGAGCTATAAATAAGAGTGTTCTTCTTTTTCATTCCTAAGATTTGTTGTCGCAACCAAATAACATCATGCGCATCATATAAACTTTCTCAAGACATGCTACTACTCTACTGAACTGAAATAGAAATGTTATGTGGAGAGAGAGGAAAGAGTTTTGATTGAAGAAGAAGTCGCAATGGGAATTGAACATGACGCTAAGGTAGTAGTTTTGTCGTAAGTTCGTCGCTCTTTTGGGTACATTTCTTCTTCTTCCTTTGCTTACAACATAGTTTTCGTCATCTAAAAAATTTCTTACTCAAGACGGAGCGAAATGGATTTTTGATGAATTATAAATTGGTAAAGTTAGAGTTAACTCCAGCCCTCTGGAGTTGCTACTCTTTCACTTTTTTACTCTTTGCCCTTCTGTTTGTTACCTTTGCTATCATCTTTGGTTTAAGTTGTAAGCACTGATTTCCCATTTTTTGTCTATTTTTATATTTCTACTCTAACAAAATATAAGAAGATATGAGATAGCACACACTTGAGCACGAATGTATATACAATAAGTTGCATAGTGTAAAAGAGGAGAGTAACGACAGTTTGGAGTTATAAGAGTTTAACCTTTTACTTTATGTACAACTCCCTCCTGGCATCTTTTAAAGTGACTTTTCTCTTTTCTAAAAAAACTTTCACCTTTCAGACTTTTTTTTCTCCCCCAACTTTGCCTTTGGGTATTTTTGAGCCAACACAAGTTTTTTTGACTAACACTCACGTTTGCACTTTTCAAAAGGACTAACTGCTATTATTCATGTTGAAAGTGAGTTCAACTTTTCTTCTTCTTCAAATGTTTCAAATTAAAATTCCATTGTTGAATTATAATGTGAAAACTTTTTTTTACAAAATGCCAATAGATACTATTATTGCAACTAGTCTCCCAATTCCCGATTCAATTTTGACAGACTTATTTATCATCTCTCACTACGTACTAGTGCAAAGTTGGAAAAAATTAAATGGCAATAAGAAACTTTAACATTTTACCAAAAGAGTTTATAAAGTTAGAATGTATATGAGTGTGGTGTGCGTATTATTTGTATTTATTTGTGTTGTAAAATGTACCTTTAGCATAGTATACTATTATTATATAAGGAAGCTGTAAGCATACGAGAGAAGTTATACTTGTTATACAAGAGAAAGCCACCAAAATGAAGCTAATTTCAATTTTATGATACTCACAAATCTGCAAGAAAACTTTGCCAGCCAACTTACTCAAGTGTCTTTCTTTACAGTGTGCTAACCTCTCTCTCTCTACTTTCACTCTTATATACATTCTACTACATTGTATGTATATCTTAGGAAAGAAGTGCAGAACACAAACAAGGTTTTATGTTTGCACACTTGTCTTTAGTACTTTCACTCTTATACATTCTACTACATTGTATGTATATCTTAGGAAAGAAGTGCAGAACACAAACAAGGTTTTATGTTTGCACACTTGTCTTTAGTTAAGGTTTAGCAACCAAGAAGAGAGAATCTCTTGTAGAAGACAAGAGAGCTTTAAGTCTACTGCTCTGGCGCCTTGTTTTCTTCTTCCTTAATGGGGTAAAGAAGAAGAACAACAAGAAGAGAAGTAGTTGATACACTAAGAAATCTCTTTACAACTAACTCCTCTTCTCTTCTAACTGTAACTTAAACTACCAACTTTACTATTTCCCTATTACATGGACACTCTAAACTAAATACAATGTAGATGAGTTGAAATGGCAACAGGATGAAGTTGAAGCGCATTGAGAGAAACTAAAATGAGACTATTATACTGTAGTACTCTAAAACTTGCTGTTCTGTTGTTGACTCAATTTATATTGTGGATTAGCATTTTATTGTAACTAGTAGCTCTGTGGGTTTTCACTGTCAGCTAATTTAGTAGAATAATGCTACCATACTAGTTACACATACTCTATGATCTTTATACAGAGAGTCATATAGTGATTACATTTGTAGCTTTTATTTTCCTATATATGAGCAAATGAAACTGTCACGTTTCCAACAGTATACAAGTCTAATTGCACAACTAGAGTCAAAGCCTACAAATGCGTTTAGAACGTATATAGGAATAGCACATAGGAATTTTGTTATTAGTAAAGCTACTATAATGTTCATTATCAAAGCGATAAAGTTTGTGTGCAACTACACACATTATTATTACATGATACGCACAAAACAACCCACATATGGTCACTCTATATGTAGTTGTATGCCAACCACAAACAACAAATGATTACTTACCTTATGTCGTAACTAACGCATAAAACAATTTTATTATTATGATCATATGAAGCCATATGAGGAGAGTAGCAAACGTCACAATCACAGATGTGTGTTTCATTACATTCGTCCTCACAAAATCATTATGAGCAACACTCTATATTTGCTACCCTGATCACAGCGAAGTGAAAATCCTTTGAGCTACACTACTATATAAAGGTATATATATATAGAGAAATGAATAGAGAGTCTAAAGTCAATAGCTAACTAAAATATAATAGAGTTGCGAAGGCCAAAATTGAACTAAAGAGACTGATGATGATGGTAGTCAAGTTAGTCAGTTGAGTTCAGTCACTCAAGAATCGATATTCCCATAACATTATTATTATACTTTGCTTTACTTCCTTTCAATCTCACTATTGTGGCCGTCTCTTGACTTTCTCTATCTCGCACACTGTGATGCAGTTAATTGTCTAAATCACCTTATAAAAGCCTACCTTAGTTTGAGAAACTATCTCGCACATTATAATATATTTACCACACAAAGTTTGCAGAGAGATGAGATGATGATGCGAATTGAATACAACAAGGTAAACCTCTTCTCTAAAGTTTCACAAAAGTTGATGATTGCTAAACTAAATAACTATAGAGCCGGAAGTGCCACAAGGGTTGAAAGTTGATAGTATAGAAATTTTGTTTCATAATGAGATTTGATATGGAAAAAAAGTTTTGAGAGAGAAAGTTTGACTGAGGTAATTTGGTTTCCAAAAAATAAATCATCAACAGTAATTTCTTCAACTCAATGATGAACTATGAAAGTTTTCATTTTTGTGTCGAGTTACTTACTTCTTGATAGATATGAAATTATTGCTTGGCTAAAAGGATAACTATAAAAAAAAGAAATATATTATGATATCTACGACGTAGCAGAAAAGAGATTTCTGTACTTACAGGTATAACATATAAAACAGGGATTTTATATACAAGAAGAAACTGGACAGAATTTCCGTTAAATGAACAGATGCTATATTCCAAGAACAAGATTTAATTTTCGTAAACTTGGGGAAAATTTTCCTTTACGAGTTTTTGTACTGTATTTCATTTTCTGCAACAGAAAAATATATATGTGGATGTAGTAAGTAGTAAAACTCGTAGGAACTTTTACGACTAAATCCTTCACAAAGATCATTCTATGCTCATATTTCGTAAATGAAAGATTTCGCAAGTTTTGCAAAAAGGTTTCTCTTTTTCACAAGAATGGATGCTATGCACAGAGAGAGAGACCCAAACTACTTTTTCTATATATAGTAGCAAAAAATATCTTTATATGAATTGCACACAATTTCATACAACCACTACCAGCCATATAGAGTAAGTAAAGTATATATATCTATAACGTGATGGCATGTTATGACTCGAAGGTTTTATAGATATCTGATGTAATAATGGTATCAACTACGTCAACCATTTTGCTATATCATCCATTCATTCTCTTTTTTCTCATTGTAGAGTATAGCAGCCAAGGCAGCTGAAGTGAAACTTTTGCCAAAATCTGCCGAGCCAAGACACAATTTTTCCTGAAACATGATAACGGGAAGAAATACAATTTACAATAGTACATCATGCTCATTTTTTTATGTCGAAGTCTATTACTAAAATCATTGTCATCAAAAGTATAACGTGATTCACCTACGCACTTTTTTATTCAAAGCAATAAAAACCAAGTTGGTGAATTCATTTTGAAGCTTTTGAATAAAATGAACAGCAATTGTTATATTTCCTTTTTATACGTGTTATATATGTAAGGTTTCTTCTTCATCATATTACCAAAAAGAGCTAAATACATTTCCAATTTCATAATGATTTTATGTTAGGAAAATCCTTCGGAAATTGAGCAATTCTTATGCAATGTCAGAGAGAAGAATAACACAATGTAACCTTTTAGGATCTTTCTTTACTATCCCCAACACTTTGTAATACAACACAAAACTTCAATTTCCTAACGTGCTTCTCCCAAGTTTCTCAATATAACTTTTTTGTTGTATCTTGTATCTTATATAGCTCTCTTAAACTTCTTTATATCTCCTTCTGCATCTCTAACTTCATGTATTGTATTGCTTTTACTCTTAACCCTCAAAATCACATACCATTGAATTTTCTCTTCACTGCTTCTCATATTATCAGCACAGAGAAAAGAGTATTAGAGTCGTTAGACATAATGGTTAGGGCGAAGAAAAACCTTAAATTTGCGATTTTCTACAAATAGAAAACTATAGAAGGCATAAAGGCAATAGGCAGATGTAATGAGAAGTGTATAACATATCGACGATATCATTCAGACAATCATACTAACTGTACAGTACAGAGAATACTATTATATACATATACGCAATAGAAATAGAGAAATGTAAACGTAAGTTAAGTTGGTTTCTGGTATCATTCTCTCAATTCATTTCCTCTTGAGCAGATTTTATTGACAAGAGGCAACTATAAAATAAAACATTTACTTTGGTTTACTACTATAGTAGAAAAAAGGCTTGGACAGCAGAGAGAAAGAGATCAGAGAGAAAATTTTCCAGGGCAGGGCAAAGTGAAAAAGTTATCACGAATTAGTTCAACAGCTCTTGTACTATGATTTACATATGTACACTATATATATATATTGTTACTAAAACATCAAGAGAAATCCACTTGGATCAATTAACTAAATTTTGTCGTAATTAAATGAACTTGAAAATAAAAGGATTCTGTAAGAGCTCACACACTACACAGAAGCTCTTATGAGTTACACATGTATATATATTGATATCACTAACTAAAATGAATATGTAGAACTGTACTTGATTATTTCCTGCTACTTTCACTCACTCAAAGCATGACGTTGCTAAATAGAAAAAGCACTATAGTACAAAACCTACGCATCTCTAAAAGGTATAAAAAGATATTAATACTTTTAGCTTGAATAAATCCTAGAAAACTAAAACTACGTCTCATTAACTCGTTTCCCTTACGGCTCTCTTCATACTACACTACCTGATTTCTTTATGAGTGTTTTTAATCTGATGTAATGAGCTAGTTTCAAAAAAAACACGTGTTACTACATTGGCTGAAAGCTCTAATAATACTTTCACTATATCTTTAATTCTAGGAAATGAGAACAACGTCTAAATATATATACATATTTGTTGTCTTCAATTTTTTTCATTTGCTAATGTAGTATATATATATATATACGTAAAGCAAGTGTATACGTAAATACGTTTCTAAAAAGCAAATGTTAATCATGCTACTCTTCTAAGAATCAAATCTCTTTCAACTACATTTACAAAATTTTCCGTTCAAATGTATGTAAATTCTATTTATACCTACATAATGGAGTTTTTACGTATATATATATTATAGTGATTAAAAGTCGATGCTCTTTGAGTGATTAAAATTAATTAACATTTTAAGTATTTATTTTGTCTTTCTGTAGTTCTATAGTATACGCAATATATCTATAAAGTATAGAATCAAGAGATTGCTTGTTTTTCTTCATATCAAAGGAAAAGAAAGTTTTCAACCACAGGAGTTAAAGTTGACATCAACTCAAGCTACTAACCTTTATTCTCTTTCTCTTTTCAACTCAAAGTTAAAATCTGACAAAGTTAGTAGTGCAACACACCTTTTTTCTGGTTGTGACTTTGACTAGCATTGTATAGGACACAGTAGGACTTGATTATCTACAACTCTTTGCTTAGCACAAGCAAAAATGAAAGTAACCTCATGCTTTCCTTTTATACGCATGGTATTCAACTTTCTTCAAACTTTCTTTTCTCAATGTTGAATTTAGGATAAACACTGTAATACATTCATGGTCTATATATCTCAGCCTAATATAGCTATAAAAAGTGCACAATGTGTGTCTGTAGTCGTTCTAGTGCCAACATCTTGTGTTTGTATGAAACATTTTGAATGGGTGAACGGCACATGAACTACAAAAAAACTCTAGAGCCACATTCTATTTTTACCTAGAGATTGCCATCCTATAGTAAAAAAGAAAAAATCC
>VCNE01002518.1:0-12164 GCA_009869805.1 Oncopodura yosiiana
AGTGTTTCTTTAGATTTTTTTACTTATCTCTGCTAATTATTTATACTAATGCCACTTTTTATTTTCTCATTTTCGTTTCTTATTTTTATTACGGAGGCAGATGATCTTTTTTTATTTCTTGCAAATTCTTTTATTTTTCCTTTGCACTATTATAATTTCTAAGTCATGCATAACAAGGGACATTAATTAACTGCATAAATTATTCATAAGCATATTGCATAATTTTTTCATGGTCATGACTTTCACCAATTCATTTTCGTGAGAAAACTTTCACCTGTTAGAGGAAGACTATAAATTGCGATGAAGCTGTTTACAACGGTAAGTGAGGTAAAAGCAAACTTTGAACCGTTGACTTACTTTTTTTCTCTTGACAGTGGAGCACGTTTTTTTTATTATTTCTTATTTTTGAATAAAACTTTTTGTTGGAAATATCATTAATTAATTATTATTAGTGTTGTGCCATTAGTTATTTAACTGTGTTGCCAAAATAAGTGATTTATTTTTAGTTGTAAAGTAAACTTTGAATGTTGACCAATTAAGAAATCAAGAAAGTGCAACAGCTGAGTTTAATTAGCTAATAATTGCACATCATTGCTTTCTCATGGAAATTATGATTGTTTCTGGTAAGTTGGACTGCCTTTTTGTATTATTTTCAATTTTAGTTGCTTTAAATAATTAAAAAACTCTTAATAATTAAGTATTATATGACATAATTGCACGTGGACTATCAAAAACCAAAATTAGATTGTTACCATTGATTTTTTCGTTGGTGGCTTGGTGTGATTAACTGTAATGTATTTCATATTTTCATTTTCATATTCAATTTTTTGTACGATTAGTATACTTGATTTACTAGTAGAAGGTGTATTAAGGTTAAAGTGTAAAGGTGAAGGAAAAGCAGTTAGTCCATTTGAAAAGAGTAGAGAGTCACAAGAAGTAGCATAAATTGTTAATATGCTTTAAGATTTATGACGAAATGAAGGTTAGAGATGTCACGACTTAAAAGACTCAAACCAGATATTTTTTTTGTGAGACTTCATCTCACACTGTGAGACATGAGCTCAAAGCTTCTACAAGAAATTCAAGAGGATTCTTTATTTACTAAAAATTGTTTTTATGCAATGTATAGTCAACTGCAGCATTAATATATCTAGTAGTAATATATAATCTCTAATCGGAAATAAGCTAGAGATCAGATAATATTAGTATAACAATGATGAGATTATTATTTTTTGATTGACAAAGTACATAATGATAATAAGAAAGAAGGCTAGAGAGAGACAGACAGAGTTAATATAAGTTAAAAAATGACTAATCCAAAAGGATAAATTGAAAAGTGGTTTTCAAGGAGTTTTGCAACTAGAAAATAAAAATGCAGGAGTCTGACAAATACTTGATAGGATTAAAAAGCTTATACTAGGTGATTCTTCAACTACTATAAGAATCTTCTCACAGTGTGAGATATAACAAGAAAACGTAAATTGATGAGTCTCTTCCTACCTACGCACTCTTCAACTTCATTGGTTGATGGTTGTCCTGTGTGATTTTTATAGTTGCTTAACAAATTCAATACAAATTTTAATTCAGAGTCGTCACTTGCTTTGGAAATGTCATTTTTTTTCTTATTAGTAGTCAGTTGATTCAGATGATTGACATTGATTCCAATTAAGTAGGAGTTTTTTTATCATATTATAATTAAAGGATTCTATGACAAGTTCATGAATTACCGTAGAGTCTCTAATAGGTAGAAACCTTGTTTTTTTAACATGGGGTTTAATGAAGGCCTCTATGACTATAATAGAAAAGCTTAGGCTACTATTACCAGTTTTACGGTATGACATTTTACAGTATGATTTGTGTCATCTTTCTTATTATATGCTACTATTACTTCTAGTAAGTACACATTGTTAAAAAGACAGGGAAGAGAGAGAGAAAAAAATAACTGGTATAAGAAAAGTCATAATACTTGTGTATTAGGTTAGAAGACTTTTAAGAAGGGGTGAAGAAGAAATAAAAAGGTGTTTGTCAAGCCTAACAGGCTTCCTCCAAAATCTTCTCATTATATACTTTAGAAGTAAGAAAGTTTCTTCTTTAAGGGGTTCTCTCTAACAAGAAAACAACTTCTCAAGACATCATGGTGTGAGAGATATATACATCGACAACCAACAAGTATTGTTGTTGTTTTCTTATATATATATATATATATATATATATATATATGTTCAACTTGAAGAAATTGTGAGGTGAAGGGGCTACCTATATATTCTTAAGACTTTCAGTTACAAACTAATTATTAGGATTTTAATCATAATTTTTTGGAACTGTGAATCCAATGTAAAAATGATGATTACGAGAGTGAATATTTAGGATGCTAGGAAGGCTAATTATAATTGCAATATGAATTTATTATTGATATTTCTGCATCATATAATAAGACTCCCCTCATTGACGAAGAGAATTCATCCCTTGCCCTGGAGGCCTCTGAGGAATTTCAAGCTCGGTTGAAAGAACTCTCTTCCAACAACTTCAACGACGTCTTTTTACTCTTTACCTTCTTCTTCTTCATTCCAATCTACTATTCACCATAACATTTTAACTTGTTCAACATATATATATATATACACACGTATATAGATATTAACAATTATGTGTGTGTTGATGAGATTACTCACATTGGTTGCATTGCATAGTTTTCCTTGTTGCAGTAACCTAATGGAACAAGAGTCATTTGGGTCTTAGTGATAAGGTGCTCTGCTCTCCTCTCTCGTGTCATAAGGAAAAAAATAATAATAAGACCATCTACTTGTTATCAGAATATTTTGCCTATTATTGACATTTGTCATAATTGGTTTCTTTTTTGATATTAATACCTTAATATTGTGATTGTTTTGTTGTCACGTTGTTGTGGATGTGGAAATTGTTGTGGTGTCTCGTGATGAAATTTATTAAGTATTGTGTCATCATCACGTTTGTTGGAGAATTTTTTTTTCTCCTATGTGCTCAAAGCATGAAGTAAAATAATTGGAGCATGACAAATGTCCATCATCACTTTGGGTAATAAAGTTGTTGTTTTTCTATTATTTCCAGTTCCACTTATTGAGCATGAAATTTTAGTATAGGATAGGTATATATATTTTTGCTATAAGATTTTTTTTCGTTTTGATGACGATGACACTTTTTTAATTATTTGAGAGTCATTTTTTGATGAGTTGACATGAATAATAATATGCATAAGAAGCGAAAGTGAATATATGACAAATGTTGATATGACACTCTGACAATGTTCATTTGAAGGTTTATTTTCTTTTTGGTGCGTTAGGTTTCTCATATTCTTTTACACACTAATATATATAATCTTATTGTCATCATTTATTTTCTACATCTCATGGCTAACTTCCCACACACACACAAGAGAATACTTCTTTGAGTGAGCATTAGAGTTATAATCAAAAATCATATGTGATATAAAAGGTCATATTATTTTTCTTCATTTGGCTAGTGGCAACGAGAACAGAAACAGCAAGTGGTGCTGTACCATTCTTGTCATTGTCGTATATACATATTATTATTACATATACCTTTTCGTTATATGCTTCTATAATGTTTAACTCGCCCACCTGTCGACTCACATTATGGTCAGTTTTTTTTGCAACACGTACATTTGTATATATATATATAAACTGACTATTTGCAAATATGAGTAGTCCCAATAATATGTATAGTGGATTCTATATATGTATAAAAATATGAAAGTTGTGATTGTCACGATATTTTTGTTGTTGTGCGTTATTACAGGTTTTGCTGATGAAGATGATGATTTGTTCATGGAAAATGCTTTGGAGAAACTTTTGTGCCAATACTAATAATTTTTTGTATCAGAAATGAACTGATGATGACAATATAATAATAATAATAGTAAACTGTGTAAGAAAGTGTCATAATATGTAAACGAAAAAAAAGTGTTCAAATGTTGAGAAGAAAAAGAGTGAAAATAAACCTAGTGCTCAAATAATAATACTATGGATCATCTTCCAAGTAGTAGTCCATCACCAGTTCCAGGACATATGGTTCGTCGTCGTAAGAAAAGAACATCAACTGGAAATGGCAATGCTCCTGGCTCTTCACTTAGTGGACTGAATAAAAGTTCAATTCGTGTTGTTGAACTGATTCGTTGTACAAAAGGATATGGATTCACCATATCTGGTCAAAAACCTTGTCTTCTCAGATGTATTGTTGAAGGAAGTCCAGCAGATAGAGCGAGACTTCGACCTGGAAATTGTCTTGTAGGTGTTAATGGAAAAGATGTGTCACATTTAGCACATGATGATGTTGTTCGACTCATTGGAACTTGTACCGGTCTCCTTCGATTACATATTGCTGATTCTTACTTTAGTGAAAGTTCTGATGATGAGTCTTTTCAGGTATGTTTTATTCAATATTATCAACATTATATTCATTTTTCTGCTTCATGCCATCAAGTAGTACATAATTTATTCTGCACGAATTAGAGAAAAGCAGGTTTTGCTATATGTACAGTAATATATGAGTAGATGCATTTTAGCTTCCTATTTTTTTCTAGTGCTCTATGTAGTAAATATGAATCTTCTTTAAGAGATTTAGTGATGAGGAGTGGCTCAGGTTTTATGACTCGAGATTTCAAATAGTAACTATAGTCAAAAGATTCAAAAACAAATATAGAGATTCACATTATAGAATTATATCTCTAAAATATCGTGCCATAAAACCTAAGCCTATCCTTCGTTATCAACTTTTTCATATCTCTGTTGTAATAATTTTTATCTCTTTTTTCCCTGTTACATTTTAGGTACATCAACCAAGACCAAAGTACCCTCATAGACCACGAGCAGTTAGTAAAAGTGCTTTAGCTAAAAAACTTCCACTTCATGGTTCATGCTCAAAATCGTTACTAGAGAGTAGTGAGAAGGTCTCTGTTATAAAACCGACGATAAGGTCGTCGCCAAGACAAACTCCAGATGATCATTGGGAATCTCTACCAAGTAGATGTGCTCCTAGACCCCCTCCACCATTCAATGATTCACAACAGTCATCATCAGCAGTAGCAGGATCAACTTCACTCATAGCAACAAGTAGAAGTACTACTAATCAACAAGGAGATAATCTTTCCCACAAGAAATATTCTAGTGACACTTGTGCACTTGATGGAAGTAATAGTAACAGTAACAGATCTAGTGCATCTAAAGCTCCTCTACACGTTGAAATGAGTCATCATCATCATCATCATCATCCTTATGTGCAATTAGACAGTGGTCACGTTGTTGATATTAGTAATCTGAAAAATAGTGTTGGTGGAGGTGGTGGCAGCAGCCAAAGTAGTTGTAGTAATAGTGCAAAAGGAAAATCAAGTATTAAAAGTCATTGCTCAGCTATGACTAAATCATCGGTCTCTAGTACTAATAATACTCATCATCATCATCACCATCATGGAACAACATTAAATGACTCTTCGGCTCCTGTCAACTCTAGTGAACAATTTAATACTGGACGTAGTAGTGGAAGCTCAGCTCGGAGTGGACTCAATTCTATTCGAAATGAGAGTCCATGTACAAGGAGTAGTTGTAGTATTGGTGGTGACTGTGTTTCTGAGACATTAGCATCATCATTCTATCAAGCTGTAGTTGGTTATATTGGTTCTGTTGAGCTGCCTGAAATTGAAGAGAAACAACGACTGCAAGCATTGTCGGCTTGTGTTCGTCGACTCAGACAAGAGAAGAGGGTAAGTTGTACTAAAGCTAATGAGTAATAGATAAAATATAAATATATTAGTCCTTCTATATATATATACTTCCTACTCTACTTTCTCAATATGCACACACACACACATCATTATTATTATTATCATCACAGATATATATTATGCAGCTATTATTAGAAACGCTACAGACGAATAGAGTGAACTGGTCATTGAAACTTTGATAGTTTAGTAGTAGTTGTTGTTTTTTTGTGATGATGATGATGATTGACAATATATATGTGTGAAGCTAGGTTAGGTTTGTGCATAGAGTTCAGATTTAGTAGTCAGTAGTTACTATTGTGAATAACATTGTGTAGCTCTTGTATTGAAGATAAAATGTAAATAGTATAAATATACATTTATATATATGTGCATTATTTTACATATATTGATGGAATAGTTGAGAGAGAGAGAGAGAGAGAGAGATTCTCTATTATTTCTTTTCAACATCGTTTTTTCAAGTAGTGCGTGTTTATCTCAAGTCTTATTTTTTGTATTGTGAGATTTTCAATAGTGTTCCATAGAGAGTTGAGTGAGATATATTTATTGTGTTAAATAGTAAAAGAATGATGATGATGCTATATTTTTTTGTATAGAAAATAATACGTAATTGTAATAGTCAGAGCAGATGACGTGAAATAAGAAATTGTTAGATATATATTCTCAAGTAGGAAGAATTAGGTTTTTTTCTATCTCTTCTATTTATTTAGTAGAGAAGAAGAACATTTAAATGTGTATAATATAAATGATGTTTATTTTTGGGATTGTTACAGGTGAGAAGCATAGTTCTTTTAAGAATTCAGTCGGATGGAATTGGTCTTTTTACTTCAAGTCAAAATGTAGAGAGTGGACCACCACTGGCTTTTTATTCATCTAAAATCATTGTATTTTGTGGAGCGTACAGTGATGATCGAAGATTCTTTGGATTGGTGACGTCAACAGGTCCAAAACGAAGTAGCTCATGTCATGTTTTTATGGTGGAGCCAAAATTATTAAGTCATTGTGAACATTTGAAAAGAGCTAGAGCTTTTGGATTTCAATGCTCAATTCTCCCATTGCCAAAAAGTGGACAACAAGTTTTAGGTTTACAAGAGTGTGAAGAGTTTCCAGCAACTGCTGATCCTATTTTAAATTCTATACTTCGTCTTCATCATCGAACATCATCAAATGATGAAACTCAACTAACTTCAACTCAAAGATCACCAAGTGAAGCATCAACAAGATTGGAAAGTACTAATTCAAGTAATAGTGATTCTGGAATTGGATTTAGAGATGATAGTGATAGAACTAGTGCTTGTATTTATGACATTGTTGAGCCATCATTATTATTAGAACTTCATAATCATCATCATCCCTCATTATCAACAGCTTCAGCATCATCAACAACAACATCAAATACTAATCTCAAGCGCTCTTCACCAATTCTACGTAAAGGTTTTCCTCTCACACAACGGAAAGTGAGTCAACAAGACGTTCCTTGTATACCAAATCATCCTTCAACATCAAAACATCATTGTGAAATGTTGTCAGCTCCAGTCAATAGTTCTGGAATTAGTCTCAATATGAGTCGTTGTAAGGATAGAATTTCATCAAGAAGATATTACAATGCTCTACTAGATCAATCAAGTTTTCCAAAATTCCAACCTGACCAAGACTCTATGCGAGAAATCCTTGGAGTTGATAATAATAGTTATGATGATGGTGGTAATGAAGAGATTGCTAAATTGAGAAGACAAATTAGAACTGTTACTAAAGAAAGACTTAGTTTAAATATTGTACAAAAACATCATCATCATCAACAACAATCACAACAACACTCATTATCAACAACACCAATTGAAGTCTCAGTTTTAGTTACTCCACCAAGAGTCCGTGAAAAGAAAAGAAGTATGGAGAAAATGACACGTCTCAGATCACCTAGTCCACCAATACAAAACTCAAGAGTTTCTCTCTCAAGAAATGGAACAAGAAGTTTAGATAATTTGTGTGCTCCTGAGCTTATGATGTCAACTAATAATATTGAGAGTAAAGGAAATATTGGTTCTTCTACTCCAGCATTAAATCAGGTATGTCTTTTTTTACCTTGTATCAAATATCATATATTATGGAAAAGAAGTATGAGTGCGTCATCACCATCATCATCATTCCACAAGGTGTTTTCTAATAGGTTGGTAATGAAGCGTCATATTTTATGAGTGAATCCAGATGCCCTAGAAAAGAAAATGAAGCTATAAATATTAAGTGGAGAACATAAATGGCTTGGCTCAGGTTTCATTCACTAAAAGTTGAGAGTCAGAGTAGCTCACTGATTTTTGTTGAAAAGTTTTCAATGAACAACAGAATATTAGTTTTACTCCTTACATTTTTTTCTAGGTTTAAGTCATTCAAAGCCAAAAGCATTTAAAATATTTATGACTTGTTGAGTTGAGGTTGAGGCAGGCGTTTTTTATAGTGAAAAAGTGTTGTGTGAGACAACTATATAATTACAGAGTGTATGAGAATTTAAAAAAAGTTTTATTTGACTTTATGTGGTGTCTTGTGTAATATATTCTAAAGGAGTAAGTATTGTAATATGTATATCGTGTCTCATTTTATACTTCCAGTTTCAATAAAATCCTTACGGTTCTTTTCCTCACTTACACAATGCAACTTGTGAAGAAGAGGTGACGTAGACAATTAGCTTGAGCAAGTTGATGGTACCAGTTACTATATAGGACTATATAAGCTTTTTATAGGTTGTAATTTAAGTAACTTATGTCTTTGAGGTTTTTTATGAGGTAGCTATCAAACATTTATGATCCTGACCTTATCATCCTTTTTAATGTGTGTTCAACTTACTCGTAAAACATTAAGTAGTAATAGACAAGCTTTTTAGATGTTCTCTCACATTGTGAATTCTTATGTTACACTATATAGTAGATTGATCATTCATTGACAATTTTTAATTTGTGATGTTGCAGTTTAATGAATTTTTTGATTGTAGTAAATATTCTAAATGTAGCTAAAAGTGTATAAATTAAATGATGACTAATTATCAAGTTATCTTGGCTCATCCTACTTACTTTTTACCTGTTGCTAAAATTTCTCGTATAGGTTTGTATATTATTTTAGGAACATGTTGACACCTTCCTTATTTTGACGGTGTTTAGCGTAAATAGAAACACTTGATTTTTAACATGAAGTTAAATGGAGGTTTCATGCAAGCCTGAAGAGGCTACTATTATAAGATTTACGGCATAGAACTCTGAACTTTATCTATAGAAAATGAACGCATAGAACGGACTTTTGAGTCTTATAGTTGATAATTTGAATATTTTTAATTTAGATAATTTGAGTAGATTCAAAATGAAAGTAGCAAAAGAATATAATGGAATATATAACCTTGTAGTGATAGTATAAAATTTTATTTGTTATTTAAATATCGTTGTTGAGACCAGGATGTAAGGATAAGTTAGCCGTCAAAAGTAAGAGGGAATCGAAAGTATTCAGTGTAAACTAAACGTAAATGTAGTGATTTAGTTTGATTTAGTTTTGTAATATTTTTGATTTTCTGTAGTAATTTTTAGACTCGTTTTCAATTTCAAACGATTAGATTTTTTAAAAATTTATTTTATACCAGTGACTCAAGTTTGAGAGAGAGGCAAAAAATGCCATGGGTTTCTGCTCTAAGAAAAAAAATATTGCCACTTGTACGCTTAGCTAATTTAACCAGACGACATCATGTAAGTTAATTTAATATTACAGAAGAGACATTATATTATACATACAAAGTAATAGAATATTATTTATATGTTGACATGTTGTCTTGATGAACCTTCTTCTTCTTCTCTCATTCTCAGTCGTTATCACCACATATAATAGTTTGACCTTTTCATTATCTCTTTGCTTATGTATAATTACTCTACTAAAAGTTAAGACTTTGATAATAGATAGATTAACCTCGTTTAATAATATTTAATATTTCATTTAATGAAGAGAGTTGAAGAGAGTTAAATGTTCTATAAGTTTCATAGGTTAATCAGGTTTTTTTGTTTGTCAAGTGAAAGGATTTGTAAACAAGAGAGTTAGACATAATTATTACTTCGTGTTTTGTTATTATTGGGCACTTGAGTAGAAGTGAAGTGAGTTCTGAAAAATGTGTTGTGGTTTGGTTAGTATGAGTTTGGTGGTTTGGTGATGGTGGTATTTTAGCTATTGTGGAATTGGTGGTCACTATATATATATACAGATTAATACAAGAAGTGAAGTGAGTTCTGAAAAATGTGTTGTGGTTTGGTTAGTATGAGTTTGGTGGTTTGGTGATGGTGGTATTTTAGCTATTGTGGAATTGGTGGTCACTATATATACACATTATAATAATAATAATAATCAGTAGATAAAAATAATAAAGGACATGTTATTTATTTTATTGAGGAGGTGCATATATAGAATTACATTTTGAAATTGTACTTGTTTTACTATGATGGATTATTATTTAGTATTCTATCTATATAGATAGAATCATGGATATCATATTTGATTTGAATGTACTCATTAGTTAGCTATGTGTATATTATATTGATTTTATTCGTATTTTTATATATAGGTTGATAAAGTATTAATAAGCTTAAGAGAAGTTCAGGTTTTATGACACGGTTCAGATTCCAGAATTACTTCCAGCACATATCTCTACCTGACTCTGGAATTTTGATGAAAAGTGAGATTTTGAGTTAAAAAAAGCTCGACTAGCGCCTCTTATAATGTGCTGGAAATAATTGTGAATTCTAAATCTATACTTTTTCTGAATCTTTTGAGTCTAGTCACAATTGAAATCTCAGGTAAAAAACGTGAGCATCTCCTCGTTAAGGTTAACATAGCATTATCACATGATTACACTAATGAAGTGACACACTCTGAAATCATGTTGAGAAGAAGAGAGGTAAATAAAGTGTGAATTAGTACTTCCATCCAGCTTTTTTCATGTACACACTGTAGAGATAAAAGTTCAGTAGCAACATTGAGCCTAGAAATAGATATTATTCACTTATAGTGAGTTGAGCTGAGTGAGCGACGTGTGAAATGTAAAAAATATTGGATATTATAGATATGATAAGAAGTATATATAAGTTGTTGGTTCGTAGATTAAAGCGTTCTTCAAACATGTGTAAAACCAGAGAGACTTTTTCAACTCAAGTTCATAAAGCTTTATAATAAATATTGATAACTTTGTAGGAGACAAGCAAAAGTGAGTGTGGTGAAGATTTTTGGGAATTCAAAGTACCTCAAGCTCCAAAACCTAGCAAGATGGAAATCAACAGAGTTGACTTGTGGGCAGAATGTATTGAGAAACTGTTGGCAGATCCTTGTGGACTGGAAGTTTTCACGGTAAACAAAATATATTCTGACTATATATAATCCTTTTCTTGTAGTTTGTTGACATTTTCATGAGACATGAAAATAATGGGAAATTTGAGACGTGAAGAGTCAAATATTTACATTGACACCTTGTAGTGAAAATAAAATCTTTTTTTCGTCTCTTTAATCTTACAGGCATTTTTACAACATGAGTTTTCTGCTGAGAACATTCATTTCTATACTGACTGCATCCGTTTCAAAAGTGCTTTTCCTCATCTGACTCAATCTCAAAGAATATCAATGGCATCCACAATTTTTCAAAGATATTTACAAAATGGAGCAACAGATCCAATCAATGTTGATTTTCAAGTATGTTGTTGGAAAAAGATAATAATAATGTAATACATGTAATCTTGTATTTAATATGAATTATTATTTGATTAATAGGCACGGTGTCAAGTTGAGAAAGCATTATCACAACCAACATTGGAAATGTTTGATCTTCCACTATCTCAGGTGTTTAATCTTCTCAAATTTGACTGTTATCCTCGCTTCTTACGTTCAGAAACGTTCCGAGATTATTCTTCTGGTGCGACGTCATTACCTCAAGTTGGAGTTGAGCAATCTGATGAAGACGACTCTGTGAAATCTCATAAGATTCATCAACAAGGACGTCGTCGCTCTCTTTTACCATGGAATATTAAAAATCGCTCGAAAAATAAACATCGTGGGCAGGTGAGAAAAGATTTGACAAAGTTTATGTGTGATTTTAGTAGTTTGGTTTTAGTTGAGTTTTGTTACCTCATAAAAAAGTTTAATAACCAAAGACAGAGAGAGAGTTGAGAGATCAAAATTCTTCTGGAGAGTAATTTTTTAACAAGCTATTACGATATATTTTTAAATATAAATAAATAGTGAGAGGAATTTTAAGACTCAAGTTGTTTAAATGAGTAATGAATAAATTTTTTATTTGGTTTCAGGGCGATGTCGGTGCTCTCAACTCGGATTTATCTTTTATCCAAAGAACTGCCATGACTCAAAATGTAAGGATGATCAT
>VCNE01002519.1:0-13478 GCA_009869805.1 Oncopodura yosiiana
CTTTATTTTGTCTACAGTGTAGACTCTAACATTACAAGAGACAACCAACCATAACATTTGGGATGCTATATGCATATCATATATAGAGCGCTATATAGATATATTTTTTCAATGCTGTCATAATGTAGTAAACAGGTTTAGGACGGACTGGATCTTGAACAATGGAAGCTATGTAATCAACAATGTAGCTGCTACAGTGTAACAGTTAATTTCATTCATTCTTTCAACCGCCAATATGCAGAGAGGCAATGATTATTTTAAAATACTCAACCGTCCATCAGTTTGCAGTTAAAATAGTTAGAAGTTATCTTTTTAAATTATAGGTACAATATTTTCATTTATCTGACATGTCAAATAAAAAATTCGTTGTAAGTAAGTGGCTACAATGTAAATTTTGTCCAAGCTATCTACCATCATTAGAATCTCGTGAGCAGCATGAAATAAAAGTACATGCCTTAAAGAATAACGCAAATGCAGAGAGGTAACTAATTTTGTATACATATTTATTTGATATAAGAATAAATGCATACTCATATATTTTGAATTTAGTTGCCCAACGTCTACGGACAAGATTTTTAAGGAAACAAATCCATCAAAAATTTCAAAACAGCATAGCAAACTTAATGAAGATGTGAAGCCATTAATTTGCCCGTATTGCAGTTTTCGTCTGAAGCATAAAAGCCATTTTGATAGACACGTCCTAACACATACAAAAGTGAGGCCTTTTAAGTGTAATGATTGTGATTATTCAGCTCCGAGGTCTGACACATTTAAAAATCATCTTCGAATTCATACTGGAAATATGTTGAAATGTCTTTATTGTGCTTATGAGTGTAATATGACAGGCAGTTTAAAGGTACATCTCAGAATACATACTGGAGATAAACCATACAAGTGCACTTATTGCAATTATGCAAGTAAAACTGCAGGGTCGCTGAAGCTGCATATTAAACGACACATTGGCGAGAAGCAATATCAATGCTCATACTGTGACTACTCCTGCATTGAATCAGGTACACTTAAAACTCATCTTCGAACTCACACAGGTGAAAAACCTTATCAATGCCCGTATTGCTCTTTTACCAGTAATCAGTCATCAAATCTTAGAACGCATATTAAAACTCACACAAAAGAAAAGAAGTACAAATGTTCATATTGTGACTACAAGGCTATTCAATCAAGTAATCTTAAAACCCACATGAAAATTCATTCTACAGAACATTTAGTTAAGTGCTCTTATTGCACATATGAAACTCATTGTTTAACTACTCTAAAAACCCATATTGTATCTCATACTAAGGAAAAATCTTTTAAATGTTTCTATTGTGATTCAACTTTTGGACATTCATCATCTTTTAAAAATCATTTAAGAACTCATACTGGAGAGAAACCATTTAAATGTTCTTATTGTGATTTTTCTTGCACTCAACCTGGAAATCTGAAGAGTCATCTTATAACTCATGTAGGTGAAAAATGTTTCAAATGTGATCATTGTAATTTTAGAACCAAGCATAATAGTTATCTGAAAGCGCATATTTCTACTCAGCACAAATGATTACTGATTCGTTATACATTGACTACTATGATTACCTACAGACAATTTTAAGCATGGTATTGCTGACGAAGTTAATTTTAATAATATTGTATGTAAATACTCAATTTCTGTGTTTAGAAAGTAAAATTTAAATGGCACAAAAGTACTAAAGAATGTCATACGTAAATATCTGTATATAAATTCGTGGAAATCAATTTTACAAGTGCACATCAATATTTCTCTTGTAGGAATGCTGAAATAAATAATTTTATTATGTTTTTTAGTAATGATTTTCTCAATTTAACTCTTGTTTCTTTTTTGCTTTCCTATGACTTGCATTAAATTCATAATTCATTGTGCGCCATCAAATAATAACAAATCACTATTGTCTATAAAAATATTACTAAAATAAATACTATCAATACTTCACATAGCATGAAAGGAACAAAACCACAAAAAGTTAGCAAAAAATACAGCAAGAAAAAATAAAAGGAAGTTTCAAATTCAGATTTAAAATGTAGACACCCTGTATATCGTTTGCTGTTAGAGTGTAGCTACTACTAGACTACACTGCAGATGTAAATGAAGATTGGAAAAAGAGAAAGTAAAGTTACGTAAGTTTGTAAGAAAAAGACGAAAGACAGTTATATACATAGTCGTCGTCGTATATATTATAGTATACGACATATAGTAGTAAAAACTGGTTTAACTCAAGTTGAAAGAAAAGGAGTGTTGAGAGAGAAAGAAGAGTAGTGGCTGTGGAAAGTAGAGCAATTCTTAATAATGAAAATAGCTTGCCTTTCTTTCTCCCACACGACTCTATGACATTCACTTGAAAGTTTTATTTAAAAAGTTTAATTTTATATTGCAGCTGTCACCAATTTCAGAAAAATTGTCACCACTTTTCTTCTACTTTCTCAAACAACACTCAACTCGTTCCTTTTCTTTCTTTTCTGTTTTGTATTGCAGAACTCTTTTTTATACACACAAGTTGTTCTGACTTCATTTTAGACTCTAAAAATAATACACCCATAATCTACATTTTTACTTTCTTCACTCTTATAGCAAAATCTCATAAAGTGACTTTTCTCTCTCTGATGGTCTCAACATCACTTATACTGATTAGAATTTTACACAAATTAAACTGCTGTTGTAAATTATACTCACCAAAGTATATATAAATTCTTAAATCCTTTAAGACCATTGGTCTACCAGTAAGCATTTATCAGTCTAAAATGTATTTTTTACAGAGATGAAGCTATCAGAATAAATGCAAAAAAGAATATTACGTATATATATATATGGAGAGAGAAAGGAAATTTTCTTCACAGTATTTTTTCTTATACAGAAATGCAATTAGGTATTACAAGAAAAAGCACTTTCTGTACAACGAAAACATTTCAATTGAATTTATTCTCTCATCCTATAACCAAAAAGGAAAATCCAATTTATTACCATGTGCAAGGCACAAAACATGAATAAATCAATCTGATCTGATCCTATTCTAGTCTTTGAGCCATAATACACATAACACATACACATCATGGTGCAGAGAAGAAGACTCTTCTTTTTACTTATAGAGAGAAAGGGAAGAAGAAGTATTTGTAGCTCACTGGTAAAAGTAAGAGGTATTATAGGTAGGATATATAAAAAATACAAAATTTTGTAGAGAGAGACTCAACTGATGATTGTAAAGCATTTTGAAGTCAAAGTAAGTAGTTTACCAGTGACATGAAGAACCCTTTTTTATCTATGGTGTAAGCTAAAGTATAATACAGAGCGAAATTATCCATCTGTCTAAAGTCTAAATTGGACCCAACGCTTTTTATTCACGGATATTATTGGGATTCTACTTTCATTTGAATTCTTGTGGCTTGAGAAAATCAATCTCACTTGTCTCGTGTCTTTTCTATTGTTGGAAATAATTTGCGTATGAATAAAAGACTGAATTGATGATGAAAATCTATATAATATGTGCTTGGTGTTATTTGCGATTGCTAAGCTTTACAATGAGTATTGAGAGTGAGAGACCAATCTTGAGTCAAAGTCATTACTTCATAAAGAAGTCAAATTGTTGATTCCTACACAGCAATTAAATTCTCTCACAAAAACGATTAATTACGATAGCTAAAATTTTAATTTCGCACAGCAAATTTAGCCTAAAAGATTTCGAGCAATTTTTATTTCCTAAATTTAATACACGGAATGTCAGTGAGAAACTGCTATACTATAAACTTGTCCGAAGAGAAGTATTAATTATAATATAATTTTTAGCAGAATTTAACATTACATAATGTACTTACAATTATAAATACTTTTAATTTGAATTTGAAAATAAGATTCCAAAACTGCAAAAGTGGACTACAAAATCTAAAAATATTAGAAATTCCACAACGAATTTAACAGAAAGCTTTTGAACGGCGTTATACTCCCTATTTTTTCACCACTTATTCTCTCAAGTATTTCATGCATTAATTACAGCTTCATTGTGGTTAATTTCAGAGTTTATTTTTTGAATGGAGTCATTCCATGCAAAGTTGTCCTTTGCATTTAACTATATACATTATGCACAATATGCTTTATAGTAATCGTAACAGTGTTACTAGTAGTACAGTGCATCATGCTAAAAGGCTTTAATAAAGCCATTAAAAACATGGTCTACTCTCTCTCTCTCTGTATCCACTTTTTAAACAATAAAGAGCTTTTTTCCTAATGCTTTATTTGCACGAATTTATGATTATTGCTATAAACAAAGTGTATGTTCTCTATCTAGTGTTCTATACCATTCTATGCATTTACAATATGAGTTTTAAGAGTCTGCCATTGCCACGAGTGTTTTTATACAACTTCCATTACAAGAATAATTCAAGACCTCTTTATCTTTATGATGTGTAGCTGAAATAGGAAACGTATCAAGTATTAATGCAAGTAATGGCCACAAATGAAACTAGTGATAAAAAACTCTCTTTCTCTCTTTATACATACAGCTTTCACTCGCTTTTTATATTTATAGAATTCATACTCACACACAGCTCTTAGCTAAATATACATTTTACAATACAATTAATAATCTACACTTGAAAAAAACTGACGTTAGCTGTTCAAAAAAAAATTCTCTTTTTGCTGCTGACTCAGAGAAAAACATTGAAATATCTGTCAAGTTGTTCCTGTTCTTCTCTTGTTAACAAAAGTCCCCTTTGGGCTTGTCATTTGAAATCGATATGAATATGTATAAGTACTCTCCTTTGACTCTTTTGCAAAAGTGAAAGAAGAAGGGAGACAAAAAAGACAAGATAGGCAGTTTACAGTTAGCTCTCTCTCTCTCCCTTTTATATATTTACACTTACTAGTTCTATTTTCTTTCTCTAGTTCCTTCCCCTTCACTGTATGCTTTCATTTGATATATCCTTATATATACGCAACTTCTCTCTATCTCATTTTGTCTCTATTGTGTGTACTTTACAAAATATACGCAGAGAGCTTGGTGAAACTGCTCATTCATATCAAGCACAATACGGCCTAAAGTAACAAAAGCAAAAGAGAGAAGGAAAAAGATAATAATATATTTTTTCAATATGAAGATGGAAAAACTTGACTACATATATAGATAGAGTGAATGAAAGGAAGCAGGTAGAGAGAGAGAAGAAGAGAAGAGTAGACAATACTGAAAAGAAGATCATCATCATCATCATTGACTGAGTGACTTGACTACTAAAAGTAAAATGCTAGTAGGCATATATTTTTTCAACTAATAATTTTTCTGTTGAATGAAGATAAGGATGAATCATTTTTCTCTGACGTATATTTGCATAGAATAAAAGAGTCATATATATATATATAACTTTTTTGTTGATTATAATGTAGTGGCACAAATATTTTTGCCTGATTCTCTACTTTCATCATTTCATTAGTAGAATATTATATAGTTCTAAAATAACGCTCAATGATAGATAATCTATTTAATTTTCAACATACGTTTTTTCGACATTTGTTCTGCTACTCAGTTTTCTAGTTCAACTCTGACGCACGTGGAGAAAGAATAAGAACTACGCATTTTTTCTAAGAAGTAACTTTTCTAAAGTCAACTCAACCAAAGCATCATTGTAAACTATATTGTTGTTGCAACGTAGGAAGTTTATCGGAGGCTAGCAATAACATATAGTAGCAAGTAAATATTCTTGAAGAAGAGCATCCTAGGTACAGTGTAAATTTGTATGCCAGTTATATATAGCATGTCACTACCATTACCAAGTAGCAGATTCAAAAATGTATGCATAGTTAGAGAGTGAGGGGAAAGAAAATAAGAACATGGTGCAAATATGAATATGACAGTAACCTGCTCTTGCTCTCACTCAAAGTCACTTGCTTGACTTTACCTTTCATTCAGCTTATGTTGCTACAAAGTATATACATATATGAGTTCATAGTAAGAAACGTAATAGAAGCAAAGAGTCTAGAGAATTTTCCATTTCACGGGCTTGAAATTTTCCCCATTCCACATTATCCCATATTCAACATAGATATTTCATATTCTAGTGAGAGAGAGAGTCACCGTGAAAGTAATCTACTATTGTGTCGTCTCTTCTTCTGAATACGTTATACTATAGAGATCTGCTGAAAGACGAAATGGTATACTCTGAAATGCTGTGGATGAGTGACTGAAGACTTTCTCTCTCTCATATATAATATTGTATATAGAAAGTCTCACAGTGTCATCACTGAACACATTCCTTGTATATTTATATTGCACATCTTCATATTCAAGAGAAAAAGCTCCTGACTGAAGCAGAAGAATAGCTACATGCAGAGATATTTGGTTTAGCTGTGATATTTGATATCAAATTTTCCTATAATGCAATATTGTATGACCTATGTTGTGTAACCTTATAATATGAAATTAGAAACAAGGTAATCTCCTGCACTTTGCACTCTATATAACAAGAAGAGTAAAGAAGAATATAGTTAAGCAAACAACTATAAGAGTTTGAACTGATCTAGTGTCTGAAAATGGCGGTTCACAAGAGAGAGAGTTACAATAGTCAGAGACGATATTGAGAAGACAAATACGAGCAAGAGGCAAGTAGTAAGAAAATTGACGGGGACAAATTATGCTTTTATTCTTTAGCACACGAGCTACATATTACATTATGTCTTGACTATATACACATATAGTAGAAAAGGAAAGTGAGAGAGTAGCATAAGTAACGAGCTCTTATGGTAATACTGTACGTAGTATATGTTATATAGTAATTGGTGTTGTAGTGTATAGAAATGTGAGGAGAGAAAACCATTTCTTTTTTCCTTGTTTTAGAATATAGTGCCAACTACAAGGTTTTTTTTCAGACGCTTATTCATTTTAACCCCAAACGAGCTGCCAACGAGCTAACTGAAAAAATGTTGGAGAGAGAGAAGAAGAAGAACATACAATTTCAGATGGGCGGTTTTTCTCAACTCACTTTTTTACCAAGATCTGTAAGTAGTTTATATATCCAGAGCCAAAGCTATAGAAGAAGGCCATAATGCAATATCTGTATCAATTTCTTTCCAAAAGCATTTATTATCACGCTCTACTATGCACTAGCTTACCATTATGATATACGCTGCAGCAAAGTAGTCTGCAGATGGCTGCATGGATATTTGTAAAGTTTGAGGAAAGGAGACATAAACCAGGCTTAGACACTTTTAATGCATCAAGCATCAAGATATCAATTCCTTCATTAATAAGTCTTGGAGAATGACTCATGCTAGGCCAGAGGCTTTCTATAAAACAGCATGGCACTCAGCCCATCTTTTTCATACGAGATCATCTTTACTTCTCTTCTTCTCTCCTTTTATTATACGTCTTATAAACTCACACTGCTGGCAATATTCAGTTTTCTTCTACCACCACAGAACACATTTTAAGTAGGCCATGGAGAGAGAAAGTCGGCAGAGCCAAGATATGTAATGACTCTAAGCACACATATAATATCATAATGTGTATATACAGTATAATGCATGTAGTTAAAGAAAAAGGAAAGAGAAACACGTGTTAGTAAAATACACAATACAAACTAATAGTAATACTAGTAGTCATATGTTATCTACACAATGAAGCTAGTCAATAGGGAAACGAAAGAGACTATTGTTCTCTCAATAGAAAATCTTGATGTTATATAAGAAGACGTTGGTTGCTAGCATATTATATTACAAGCTTATATAGACTTTTGGTAATTACCTCAAGCAGTTGCTCAACTGATGACTTTCTCTACTATAAAGATATTATGCGGTAAACCAATACTTCTTAGCTACCTTTCACTTTCTTATAGGTAAAAAAACTAGGTTGCGTTTTTCTAAAATGAATGACAATATCCGGCTCAATATGTCTCATTATTTTTCTTAAAATAGTAATACTCAGAAAAAACCTTAGACTTTCTAACGCATCCTTTATAGCATTTTAAGACAATGTACAGTATATAATAAATCTTGGAAATTTTTAATTGGCATTGCAATAGAGAATTGATTTGACGGGTGGAAATTAGATTCACTATGATTAGTATATTATTTTTAGAGTTTTTCTCTCTTATACGACTGTCATCTCATGTCACTCAACTTTGAACACAAGAATATGCTACACTTTTACCTTTGGCGTGTATCGTATCCCAGTGATTTTCTCATTTCCTATGTCCACAGGAGCCAGAAGGCAATTTTATCATATAAAAAGAGAAACACTGTGACCATGACTGGCGTGGCGTTTGACGTATAGCATGATGATAAAATGTGTATATACTTTTTCTCCAAGTTCCGACCAACAACCTTATATACTTTAACTGTCATCATCCCTAGAGCTACAAGTTTCCTCTCTCTCTGTCTACTCAGAGAGAGCTACAAGTCCAAAAAACTCTGTAGTCAGAAAACTTTCACCATTCAACGACTTATACATATCAATCAAGAAATGTAATCAAGGCTATTATGTTCTATATATACTACCTGCTCTCTAACTCTCTCTCTCTATTTCCTAGACATACAAATACACAGTCATTTCACTAAATTAATTTTCCTTCTCTCTCTCCTCAATTTATACTCAACGCCAACATCAACCAAATCATGTCGCTCATGTTTCTTTTCATGTCTCTTCCTCTTAGAACGAGATAATTTATATATAAAAAATAATATAGCAACTAGTCAATTTTCTTAATATTTAAGCTTTTTTTTGCCCAATGTATTTATTCTAGATTTATGCTTCTTAAGATTGACTCGTTTCCTACGACATACACTTTCATTGGAAACCATACAAAATAGGCTTTCTCTCTAGCTTTCCCTGAAAATTGTACCTACTATAAATACAACTTAGGTAAGTTCATAGGAAATAGCAGTTGTTCACCTTAGTTGGTTTCTATAGTGTGCTTTCTCTCTCTCAGTTTTCGAGCTTTGCATCACTATAGAAGTATCGATTCGCCTTTCTCCTGCATATTGTAACATGCACCATATTCTATACTTTACTCATACATTTGTATCGAGTGAAGAGAATATGTTGAATATTGTCTTGAGCACACTAGCAACTTTCTCTGCTATATACATACAGCTTTCTCCTATCTTCTCAAAGCTGAAGAAAGTAGAGAAATAGAGAAGAAACGTTATGGAAATAATGATGATGTGCAGTGAAGGTAGAGCATTTCAATGGAGAGCAAAAATAGGTTTGTTACACAGAACGAAAAGATACAGGTAGGTAGTTTGCACATAGCTATAGATTCAAATTGCTTTGCAAAATGGGCTACAAGAAACTGAAAAAGGAAGGAAAAGGTTAGTAGTAGGTATATATATAAGTATATGCTCACTTGTGTTTCTTCTGTATAGAAATAGAAGTTCATTCTACTGTTGTGTACGTAATGCAATGGGTAAACAGTAAGTTCTTTTGAAATGTTCAATCGCTCAGTTTCTCTTCACACTATCAAATACATTGAAGGCGATACAGAATACATATGTATCTAAATGTAATATTTGAAAAAGGGTTTCAGAAAAAAGGTAAAGGACCGAGTTCTTTTTTATATATCCAATCGAAATCTCTATTTAGCTTCCTGCAAGGATGATTTGACTTGTGTTATGATGGTGTATTGGAAATAGAAGTTGTGAATAGCGGTCTACATGTCGAACTTTTTTGTCGACTTCCGGTTTTGTTTCTGGTTCTGAAGTGAAGCTTTTTTTGTTGAAAGAGCTTCCCTACTATTTCTTCTTCTTATATGATATATGACATTTGAAACTCAAAGGTGTTTACGCTCCGTCATTACGTGCTCTAGGGTTTCACTTCAATGTAAAAGATACACCACTGGAGTTGCAGAGCTTCTTGTGTATGTATTTGCTTCATCATCTTTTACTATTGCGTTGAAAATGAATATTTTCCTTTGATCTATATTCATTTATCTTGGAAGAGAAGAGAAGCATAGTGAACGAAAAGGGAGTATAGTAGATGAGTGACAAACCCTGTGGCATTCTATTTAGACAGTATATGGATTGCTTGGAAAAACAACAACATGAGAGTAAAAGCAATAAGGCACATGTCTCGGAATCTTGTACAAGTCATATCAATTTCAAATTAGGAAGGCAGTCTAGAGAGAATACACTATTATGGCTTTGTACTATGAGAAATTCAACACCAAATCAACAAGCAAAAGCTTTCCTTGCAAATTATCCCGTAGGGAAGTTATCACAGTAAAGTGAGCTTTATTAATGGTTAGCTTAAATTACATTCAGACATGAATTCTATATAATTCTGTAAAATGAAAGAGAAAGTATAAATACAAATTTTGTCTGGTTTCTTTAATATTAAATTTTAATTCTTTTTTTATTGACTCTGACTCTCTCTCAAAATAGATACAGTAATACAATTTTAATTTGTCTGGTTTTTTGTTGACTTCAGAGCTTATATATGTCTGATATACAATTCCACCATATTGAATTCATAATATCAAAAATGTACTTCAAAATGTCCAGAGTCTTGAAAAGGCAATAGGGATTGTAGATATCGCTCTTCCAAAGTCAGAATGTGACAAGTTCTGGTGGACAATAGAGTAGAGGAATTTCAGAGACAGACATGGATTTGAAATAATATAAAAGGACGACACACTCTACTACACATATATTACATAGAATATAAAAACTTATATGAGGGTAGAGAGAGAGTATTTCAATTTGTGAACTAAAATCTATCTGTACCCTATGTAACGTATAACTCTTCTCAGTATAATACACTTGCTACATACATAAAAAGCATAGAATTCATCTTGTCATCAAATCACTAGCAATATACATCACATTGTCACACAATGGACATGATTAGAGATCAGGTTTAAATTGTGTGCTAACGTTCTTCTTCTCTTTCCCTTCTCTTCATTGTCCTCGTGCTTTCACTCAATTCTCTCTCTCTCATCATATATGTCTCTACATCTAAATAAAATGAACTTTTTATATATAACAGCTATTCATTCATTCATATATATATTTCCATTTAGAGTCTTCGACCATATCTTCAATATCACATTGCAAGAGAGCCAAACCAAGGCAGCAGATTTTATTAGGTGTATTAAGGTTGAAATCCTGTAACAAAATCTAAGCTTGGCATATATACATAGCATGGATTGGATACAATATTCTAGTATACATTCTTCACTAGGGAGAAAGCATCCAAGTTGAGTTCATTGTAGTAGTTGTGTAGAGTTTGCAAAGGATAGAGAAGAGAAATTTCATTTCTTTCTCTTTCAAATGACTATAGGTATGTGTACTCTCTCTGTACGTCTATCTGTCATGGGGAGAGAGAATATCTCTTGACCATTATTGAATTCATTGAATTCAGTGCCATGCCATGTCAGCAAGAGCTCACACAGTTGATTATACATTATATATGTTGTAGTCCATGATGAAATAAATTTCATGTCNAATAAATTTCATGTCTAGTTAATAAGCCACGTGTAAAGATTCACACATCAGTCTATGTATTATTATTTATTTAGAAGAGTATATTTAATTACACTGGCTTTAAACTTGACTGGTATGGTGTTTTAAGATTTTTCAAACGTAAAAGAAGTAATGGCTGATTACTTGAAGAGATATAAAGTACTGTATAGTAATGTTGATGAGAGACGAATGTTAGACCAGAGAGAAATACTTTCAACTTTTTTCTAGAGAAGTGGGTGAGAAAGATAAATGATAGTGTGTGATACGTAGCTTTATAATGGTCTATATATAGCCAAGTAGTCTTTCTTTTTATGTCTCTCATAGACTAGCTCTACAACTACAATTCTTCAACATAAAAAAGAGTCTTGAAAAAGATCTCTCTCTGGTTTTTTTCTTTTCTTCTTTTGGTTTTTTCTTTACAATGAGAGAGAGAGAGAAAGATCTTTGCGTTTTATGTGTGAAAAAGTGAATGAGCTTCACTGTGTACAGGGGAATTTGTCTATAACGATGGACTAAGATCAAAATAGATTCTAGAGTCTCTATAGACCTAATACTATTTTTAGCACTAATTTATCTAAAATATATGTAGCATTATTTTCCAGAACTTTCACTACTCATTTCTCAGAAAATGATTAGAAAAAGATATCGAGTGTAGATGATATATGGTTGTAGACAGATTCCACTGTACTATTAGTATTGAGCATATAGAAGAAATGGCAGTGGTATCGAGCTTTCCTCAAATGAGATGAAAGGTCACGTCTGGAGGGCTTAAGTGAATGTCGAGCTGGAAGAAATGTGTCTGAGTGTAACATATATTTCAGTTATTTCTTCTCCTTCTACTCCTACTACTACTACAAGCGTACTAAGCTTGCAAAACTCTTGTGCTACTTGTAGGAATGAACTGGAGAAAGACAAAGAGCGTGTCATACATTTAGAGACGCTTGAAGAGATTTTCACTGCAATTATGTTTTCATGAGAGTGTTTCTCTCTTCTCTTCCTCTTTTCACACTACTACTACCATAGTATAGGTATATAGTATCTGGTCCCAACGACAGGCGCATGCAATATGCAACATTAAATGAGAATATTCTTTGCCAGTAATTAAATGCAGAACTCATTATTTAAAGAGAAGAGCATAAAATTTAAAAAGTTGCCACTCACCACAGGAGGTATAGAAAAGATAATTGAATTTGTCAATATTATATTATATATAGTTTTTGTCAAAGTATTCCTCTCTCTCTATGTAGGTTATCATCATCTGTATAAATTTTAGACTTTAGGTGTAATAATAAATGAGCTGCTACTGAGATAGAGAATTTTCACATGCTGGTCAGAGTGTTAGGCTATAGCATATAGAGTCTGGTCAAAAGCTATGAAAAGGGAAATTTTAGTGTGTGATTTGGATAAATGTTCAACATCTGTTTCTTCTCTTTTGTATTTCATTTAGCTACCATAGTACAACTACTAACAACTGCCTACCTCACACTAAATTTGCAGAATATTCTTCTATGTGTGGATGTAAATTGAGTCGTTTGTAAATAGAAACACTATGCTATAGCACTTTAGTGTGTTCTCTCTGTAGTTTTAGGTGTGTGTTCAGCTCAGTGTAGTTCGTGTACTTGCATAGATAGACACTCTGCTCAATCAAAATTAATCACATTTCAGTGAGGTATTCCACTCATTAGTCTTCTACACAGTACACGAGTTCTATATACTCTCTATGTATATGTTTCTCTACTCTACTAAGTTCTATATAGAGCCGTATAGCTACAAGTTATGTTGTTGTCAAAGAAAGTTGAACTCTGTGTAATTATCACCATTGACAACATTTCATTATTCCAGACACCCTATCCTTGTAATTATGACTGTCTCGTTGTTTTATTATGGTCTCTCTCTCCCATACTCTGGCTCTAATAGTACAACATAAGGTTTAGTTTTTTCAAAGTCTTCTTTTCGTTCTTATATACATCGTTTCCAATTTGACGTGCTATTTTCCACAAGTTCCAAAAGGTCA
>VCNE01002526.1:0-10473 GCA_009869805.1 Oncopodura yosiiana
AAAGACTGTCCTGTTTGTCAAAAGAAACTTCATCCAAATTCTATGCAAAAACATATGAGAATTCATGAGAATTTAAAACCTTTTCCTTGTAATGTTTGTGGAAAGAATTTTAGAACTTATGGAAATCTTGCTTCTCATGCTTGGAGTCATACTAATCTTGATAAACCGTTTAAATGTCGGAATTGTCCAAAGTCATATTTATTTAAAAAGAATCTTCAAGTAATTAACTAATTCCTTTAGAAAGAAATTAAATATATTTTTAGTTCTAATTCATTTTAATTTCGATTTTAGAGTCACATGATGATCCATAAAAAACGTACACTTCATTTTGTCTGTAACGAATGTGGAGTTCGTTTTACACATAAAGTTAACATGAAGAGACACATGGATGAGCATTTTGCTGAGAAAAAGTATAAATGCCTTACTTGTGGAAAAGCTTTTCATCGCAACTACTATTTAAAAGATCACCTTAAAACTCATTCTGGAGAAAAACCTTTCCAGTGCAACATTTGTGGTGAGCTTAAATTTATTTATTAAGGAATTTTAAGAATCATCATTCATTAATTTTATTTTGGTTATCCACTTTCAATAGGTAAAACATCATCTACTAAATCCAATCATCGTGCACATCTTAAAATTCATGATGCTCATCGTGACTCGGGAAGTCAAGAAGGATGAAGAGCAACTTATTTTATTAAATTGTCATGAAATTTGTACAGTCGCAATTTTTATTAAAATAGTTCCGTGCAGTAGATATAGTTGTAACATGACGTAATTGTGAATTCTAAACGATGTCAGAAAATCTTGTTTGTATTTGATAATGCTATGCAATTCTAAGACATTTTCCTGTAGTAGAATGTAATAAGTAGTTCGTTCAATGTAAAATTATTATTGTATAGAACCTGAAATAAAACTAGTACATTCTACTTGGATGACAAAATTCTACATATTTATATGTGGGTTGATGTTCTAATTTATCGCTCTTTTTACAAATTAATTATTTGCAACTAATTATACATTGGCTAATTAAAAATACTATACGATATTCTCTCTTGTGGTTTCTATTAATGAAGATATTGCATGTAGAATTATCATCTGATGACAGCATAATGTATGAGCATATATCATGAGAGACATATTTCAATAAAGGTCGCATATAGTATGTTGTTGAGCTTCGTAATGTGCTAAATAGATGAAATTAATGGAATACTTATTGATCTCAACATCTATGTATATGTAGTATAAGTGCAGAAAATATAGAAATGTGTACATTGTAATAAAAGAACGTAGTAATGACATGACAAGCGCGACGAGTTAGAGAGAGAGAGAGATCTGTATGTAATAACTATATAAATGTATGCAATGGTGTATATTTTTATTTTTGCTTGTAAAATGTTATAGAGCGACAATGTCATGTCATATAGAAATATTATGGTAGTATTGTGCCATAATCCAAAGTATATTTGTTTTGTAAATTTGTTTTCTCATCCTATATTATACTCGTATTGTATATCCATCCTTTATGCATCTTTCTAATCTAATGACGTAAATTTGGCGTTCTACTCTTTTTTCTGGCAAATAGAGACGAGAGAATGAGAGACTGTCAGTTGAGTAGACAAATAGGAAGGCTAAAGACATAAGAAAAGTAGAGCACTATGATGTAATAGTTAATAGCATTTATTCTGTTGTTTATAAACTGACGTACAGAACTTATAACTTTGAAGCTACAACTTGCAGTTTTAGATATTATATACATAACTCTGTTTTTACGATCTTGTCTGAGTATACATATGAAGTAAAGTGGAAGCTGTTTATAACGGTGGGCCAATTTTTACCGTTATATAATAAAATTATAAATGAAGTATTCTCTACAAGTATATCCTTATAAAGCGAGAAAATAATTTCCCGAAAATGTTTTTAAGACAATAAATAATATATAAATAGTGCCGTTATAAAGAAAATTGATCCAATACATTAACATATATGATTCTTTGATGTGAAATTGACGTGAGATTTTTACAGGTCTATGTCATAGAGTATCGCTATAGACTCATGTTCCATTGCAGGCAGATTTCACTGTATGTTTATGTATTGAAAATGAGTAGTAGAATGAAGAAGAACCAAGCTTCGTGAAAGTGAAAACTGTGTAAAGTGACCAATAAACACTCAGGCTTAGAATGAACTTAATGAAAAAACGAGTGGGTCCCTTAAAGTATATCCTTATAAAGCGAGAAAATAATTTCCCGAAAATGTTTTTAAGACAATAAATAATATATAAATAGTGCCGTTATAAAGAAAATTGATCCAATGAATTAACATATATATGATTCTTTGATGTGAAATTGACGTGAGATTTTTACAGGTCTATGTCATAGAGTATCGCTATAGGCTCATGTTCCATTACAGGCAGAGTTCACTGTATGTTTATGTATTGAAAACGAGTAGTAGAATGAAGAAGAACCAAGCTTCGTGAAAGTGAAAACTGTGTAAAGTGACCAATAAACACTCAGGCTTAGAATGAACTTAATGAAAAAACGAGTGGGTCCCTTAACAAACGCTAGAAGAATGGTATTCTGTTGTGAAGGTGAATGTTATCACGAAGAAAGTACTCGTTGTTTCCCTTGTAGTAGTTGCACACGTTCTGACTCAATTGATAGAATAAGTGATGTGTCCAAGTCGTCTACTGCAACTGGCTCAAGAACAAAAAAAGTTAAAGGTCAAGTTGACAATGTGCCCTCTGACGTTTGTCTTCTTCATGAAAGTCCCTTTAGAATTCTTAGGGTAAGCTTATTACTTTAAGAGAAAGTTGACTTTCACTGTTGTGCAATGCTATTTAATTTCAGATTGCAGAAAGTGGAAATGTTAAAGAGTTTCAAAGGCTTATTACGGCTGATCTTAATAAATTGAATGTAAGGGATTCTAGAGGTAGAACGGTGGTTCATCAGGTAAATCATAAAATTATTGAGAAATTAGGTTTTTGAATCATTCATTATGTGGTCTGGTTTTCTATATAGGCAACTACAAGAAATCATGTGAATATTTTGGAAATTATACATTCTTTTGATGGAGATTTAAATGCTCAGGACAACATAGGAATGTCAGCATTACATTTGGCAATTTTAAGTGATGCTTTGTTAGCATTGGATTTTTTGCTTTCACAGTAAGTTTGAAACTAGTTATTTTAGTCGTATTAAGAATTTTATCTTTATTAAAAACTTTTTTATTGTACTTTTACAGTGGAGCTGACACATCAATTCTCAACAACAGAAATCTATCAATGTTGCACTTGGCTTGCGAACTGAATAAAATTGATGCACTGAAAGTAATGGCAAAGTATTGCGATTATATAGATGTGAATCTCGGTGGAGAGAATGGACGAACGGGCTTACATTTAGCTTGCATTTATAACTATAAAGAAGTTGTCAAAATCCTAGTGAGTTTTATCATCTGTGAATGAATTAAGATATCTAATTGCATCACTAACTTTTGATTTAGTTATATGATTTAGGAGCTGATTGTCGTCGAACATGCAACAATGGATATTACCCTATTCATGAAGCTTCGAAACATGCGTCTTCAGAAGCAATGGAAGTTCTTTTAGCTTGGGGTTAATTTTTAAATGACATACTTTATTCAGCTCGTTTTTCACAGTGCTTGTTTTGTTTGTTATAGGTGAAGAAAATGGTTGTCCACGGGAAGAAATTATGTCGTTTTATGACTCTGAAGGAAATGTTTGTCTTCACTCGTAAGCTAACAAACTAAAACTTGACTCCTCTTAAGAATGAAACATAAATGTATTTCTATCTCTTATGCTTACAGAGCTGTACATAGTGGATGTCTATCAGTAAGTTAACTTTCAAAAAAATTAATTATACTTCTTAATAAAATACTATTAAATCTTTTGTAGGCTGTTGAATTGTGTCTTCGCTCGGGATCAAAAATTTCAACGCAGCAACATGATCTTAGTACAAATATCAATAAATTGAAATGTAATTTTTATTATATAATTTTTATCATTTGTCATTAGGTACTTCTATACATTTGGCTGCAAGTCAAGGAGCATTGGATATAATCAGATTAATGTTTGAGGTACTATCCCTACTAATACAGTGGACTCTGTCTATAACGTAGAAATCTCAGTCCCCCGATCAATTCCCTATGTTAACACATTGAGCTTATTCTCTTTATAACAGATTTTTTGTCTATAAAGGAAATCTGTTTCACAATTTTCGATAAACTTTCTCCAATATATAAAATCCTGCAAACTTTTTTAGATTTTTAAAACTTTACTACTCGTCGTTAAGACCATATTAATTATGTACATCAAGAAATAGTAAAATTTGATACGGGAATAAAGCTGATGACTCTCTTTATAACGAAAAATATGCTATTCTGCTTCATAATTAGGTATAGAGGGATATTGTCTATATAACGTAATTCTCTCTATAAATAACGTAGAAAATGAAAGAAATTTGGCGTTACTTTATAAATAAAGTCTACTGTAGTTATTATTCTAGTATTAATTAATTCACTTCAAACATTGTAGCTACAACCTGAAGAGAAAGAGTCTTGCTTGAAAACGTGTGATTTGCAAAGGTAAAGAAAGTTATTTTCTCTTTATGCCAGTACCCTCTTAATTTAATAACTTAATTTACTAAACTCTTAAAGGCATCAACCACTTCACGTAAGTGCGATGTTTGATCATCCAACTCTTGTAGAGTATCTCATCTCTCAAGGAGCTCCAGTCAATGCTCTAGATTTAAATAAACGATCACCATTAATGCTTGCAGGTATCTATAAATATCATTCATCCTTTGCAACTGCTAAATATATGTACTATTAGAGATTTAATATTATGTTAGCACGAAGAAACGGATGGAGAACAATGAAAACACTCATAAGACATGGAGCAAATATCACTCTACGAGATATAGATATGAGGAATTTTCTACATATAATTGTAATCAATGGAGGAGAGCTGGATAAACTTTTGGATGATTCTAATTTAAATGTAAAATACACCAGAAGCCTAAATATATAGAAAATACTGATATTATTGATAATATATGTAGTTTTGATGCATTTTTTAGATTGATCTGGCAAAACTGTTAGAAGATAAAGATAAAAATGAGTTTACTCCACTTTTGTACGCTGCTAAGCTTGGACATATTAAAACGACAGCTAAGCTACTTAAATTAGGAGCGAGTATCCTAACTAAAAATAATGAAGGAGAAAATGTTTTACATATAAGTTGCAGGTATTTCTTTGCAATTTATTAATCTAAGGACTATCTATAATTTGAATCTTGTTCTAAAAAGATATGGAAGGCTTAATATTGTCCGTCAAATTCTGTCAATGGAATATAGTAATGCAGTAATTAACGAAGGAGATCGAAAAGGGAATAGCAGTCTCCATTTAGCTTGTGCTGAAGGTACTTCTCTTCATATATATAATTTCTCTTTAAACTACAACCTGAATTTAATTTGGTAGGTCATGTACGAGTTGTTCAAGCAATGTTTAAGCGAGGAGCATTACTTCATAGAGATCACTCTGGCTCCACAATTCTTCATTCGGCTGCACGAAACGGTACATATATATACCTTTTGGTATATGTAGTTATATGCATGAATAAACTTTATTCAGTGTCAACAATACATGTTGTAATGGGACACATTTGTCACATTATAATTTAAGTCATATATAATATTACTTGCTTAAAATGTGTTCTTTAACATAATTTTTAAAACTATTTCAAGACGTAAAACATATTTTGCATTTTTTCCATTGGGAGATGCTTCTAAGCAATAGATATTTTTTTATTTGCTCTGTTGTAAAGTTATATGTTTCTCATTCTTAAATTATTGGAAAATGTTAGACGGTTTTTGAAGGCTTTACAATTGAAAATATTTTGTATTAATTTATATGTAAAAATTAGAATCATATATTTTATGCGCTGTGTTAATGCCATAATATCATGCAGTTTTAGGAATTCTTCATGGTAAGTTTAGTTTTGTTGGTACTTTTTTGTATTTCTTAATTAAATGTGATATGCGATTAGCAGGGAATCGATTTTGTTTTAAAGACGTTCAAGCATTTAAGGTGCTTGCACTGACATGACCGAAGTCAATTACCGGATAAATGTATACCCTTAACAATAATATCATATAACTTTAACGGCAGAATTCTTTTAAGACATATACACAAATAACAAATACTTTAACTTGTTTAATTTTATGACCGTTACACCGTATTTTAATTTCATGCTTTTTAGATTTTTTTGCGATATGCCTTTTCAAAATTATAAATTTGGTCCTGCCGAAGTTAAGGAATTAGCCAAGCACTAGTCATGAAACTGACTGAGACAAAGTTGTTTCAATTTGTTTTTTTTTTCCTTCATTCATATCGGTACCAGTAAAATAAAAGCCAAATCATCCACGTATAAAAGAAATGGCAAAGCAAGAGTTAAATCATTAATAAAAAGGCAAAAAAGAATTGGTTAAGAACGCCTTGTGGTGTGCCCTTAATAAGCTGATTAATTAAATATGATCATAATATGTTTATAAGCGAAGCGCTAAGTTTTATTAATTAATTTTCTTATTACAAAGGTCATCGTGAAACAATGCGAGTTATACTCAATGTTCATTCCCATTTACTAGATCAAACTGATAAGGAAGGTGTAAGTGTTAATAAATCATAAAAATAATTACGAATAAGAAATATTTAAAAAACTTTTCTTGGTATGATATAGAATACTGCATTGATAGTAGCTGCAATGGAGAATCAACCATCTGCAGTTGAGCTACTACTAACCATGAAATGTCAATTGACATATAATTTCAAAGGATTTAGTGCTATTGACTTTGCTTTGCAAAATAAACTTGCAACTGTTGTTCTTGTAATGGTCACTCATCGGACGAGGTTAGTAAGACTAAATTGAGCTAATAGTAATTAATTTGTTTTAAGTTGCAATTTATATGTAGAGGTGACGAAGTTTTAGCTATGTCATTGGGACGATATTCAAATATTATGCTGGAGTTGGTTGGCAGTTTTCCTCAAGTTTGTTCTGCAGTATTGGATAGGTGTATTACCAAGTCGGATAAAACTGACAGTGAAAATTTTCATGTAAGTGACTAATACAGTGAGCTCTGTTTATAGGGACATAGGGGTACTTATTTATAACGATAAATTTTATGTACCGGTAAAATCTCAGTTTTGACAGAATTGTATGCTTATTGCATCAATTTTTGCCGATGGCGGTGCATATTTATCTTTTTAAAGCATAAATTATCATATCCTAATATATGGAATTCAACTGTATACACATAAGCTAAGGAATCAGAATGTCTATTTGTTGTGTTTAGATCAAATATGATTTTCGATGGCTTTCACTTCCTGAAACAGAGGTGGAGCAGTACAAACCAAAATTGGGAGAGCAAGTTGAAGAGCGAGAGAGAAAGTATTGTTCACAGCATCTTCCTATTCTAAACGTACGTATGTATAGACAAAAATTCTAAGCTTACTAACGTAAGCATAGACTCTACATTCAGTTGAAACTTTGAGGCCCCCAATGTTAAGCAACGCAAACTCGAGAAACCCGGTTTTTCATTTTTATACGGCGTTTTAACATTGCGGGCCTCAAAGGTTTCATTTAGCTTTAGAGCACCAGAGAAAAAAACTTCACTATACATTGACAATACAAAAAGTACACAATGCCCCACTGTTTATTAGAGCTTAATTATATATACATTGAGAAAAAACAATATACACTTTGTAGTTCTCTCTTATATCTATGTAGTGAGGGTGTTGACAAAAAAACAAAAAAGGAGCAAATGAGCATAGATATTGAGTTTTGTCATGCAATAAAAAGTTTAGGAAAAAACTTTTGAAAAGAACATTTTCAATTCTTTGCTCATAACTTTGCATACTCTACATACAAACATGCACAGAGATTTTCCTTTTACACAATCTTCAATATTGATTCTAAGAATGCAAATCTAAAGAAAACTTTTGGTAAAAAGGAAAACTTGTATCAAACAGGAAAATCTTAGACAAAATTTTTCAAAGAACAAACATATAATAAAACTCTGTAGGGTAAAAAACAAGTTCTTGTACAGTCCAATTTCTTTATACCGATAGAAGTTGCTTGAATTGTAATAAATATTGATATAAATACTAGCTGTCAAATCTAGGCACTAGAAATAAAAATAATTATGATTCTGAAAATAATTTCGAGAAGGAACTAGGATTCGAACTCAGCTTCTTTTGCAAAGTATGGGTTGTAGCACATTAAATCCCAGCTGTGAAATTCAAACCTAAAAGCTTTCTTACGATATACTGTTGCATGATATTTTCAATATTTTTTCTTCTTAGAAAATGGTTTGCTGTGGGCGTGTAGAACTCCTCAAGTCATGACTTGTCAATAAAATATTTGGAAATGAAATGGAGTGCATATGGGAAGAAAATTCATTTTCTGCACTTAATTCTCTACTTGTTCTTTCTCATATGTCTCACATCCTACACTTCACATTGTATCATGAATAACTCTTCTTCTTCTAAACGATTTTATGCACGAAATTTTAATATGACACGTAGTCCTGATTGGTGGAAAGCAATGTTTCAAAAGGAGAAGCATTTTAATGCAACCAGTGATGACATAAATGTAAGAATGATTAATGTCATGTAAGCTGTAGATAGGTCTTAACATGACACTTTTTGATGAACTACAGGAAGTGACAGAAGAAGAGTATGCTACATCTTACTATGAAATCCTAGGAGCAACTTTGATTGTGTCAATGGCCATAGTCAACTTAATCAAAGAGTGTATCGATATTTGTCGTGAGAGACTACGTTATATTATGGATACAGTAAACTGGTAAGAAGGAAAAAACTTCTTTTAGTACAACTTTTTATGTATTCAATTTCCTATATGGATTTTTCTTGCTGACTTTCAGGGTGTTCTGGTTTATGAACATATCTGTAAGTTTTTTTTCAGAAGCATTTATATTAAAGCGTACTAATTTTTACTTTTTAAAGGTCGTAGTGATGATTACAGCAAAATAATTTACCATTGTTATTAAAAGATGAGCATCTTTACGAACGTGTGGTGGATATTACAAATCCTTCTGCTAGTGTTGCTACTTTCTTATCCTGGTTCTACCTTCTTGTTTTTTTGCAAAGGTTAAACTTCTAATAAAAATATGTATTATACCGTATTTGACCGGTTAGAAGCCCCTGGGTTCTATTCAAAATTGGATCTCTAACCCCCGGCTTCTATCCGAACCCCGGTTTTTATCCTGATCCAACTTCTAACCGGTCAAATTCGGTATATGTACTTTCTTCTAAACGTAGAAGATATGTTTATGATACCAGATATGTTATGTAATACTTTCTGTGAAAAGACGAATTAGGTTAATATGATATATTATGTAGTCTCTATAGAATCTAGCTTCTATCTACTGTATTTTGTACATGATACATATATTAACATTTCAAATATCTGTGACCCTTTCTCTAACAGGTTCAATATTGGTCTTTTTGTCGTCATGTTCTTAGAGGTGAAGTCAAAGCTTAATTATCATTTTGAGAGCACTACTAAACTAGTATAAATGTTTTCTGATTTTGTAGATTTTACATACACTATTACGAGTCTTGATGGTCTTTTCCATTCTGATTGTCGCCTTTGGTCTGGCTTTCTACATTTTGCTATCGGATGTAAGTATTTTTATATACCATAAAATAGGAGATCATTGAAGATCTCATTTTCTGGTTCTTAGCACTAAATTAGCCAAATTCTATTCAAAATTGATTTTTCAATACCATCTCGTTTTACGTCAGTTGTATTCTGTTATACAACTTCAGATTCTCTCTATGAATTTTCAATTTTTTTATCAAAGTTTAGGTTTCTATTCTGCATATATATTTTTATGTACGTGTATGAAGTGTACAATGTGATACACTTACTTCTGAACTTTGAGAGACCTGCTAGAATCCTAAGCAAATGAAATAAAAATCAATTTGATGAAAAATATGAAATACTGCTAAGAAATAAGTTACTGCTACTAAAACATTCTGTAGAATATATCAAGGAGAAAGGTAGAATATACATGTTGTTGTGGGAGTATACTGTATACATTCATATATGTAGGTAAACGTGCATTTTAGTTTTATGAGTTTTGAGGTTGAAGCCACTAAAGTAAAGTGTTTAAGAGTTTTCCACGAAAGCAAATATATCGTGTGCTCTTTCACTCTCACTCACTCACTTTTATTCCGCACGCAAACTGTTTACAGTTCAAACTTGTTCAGAGTATCTTATTCTGAGCCTATCTTTCTCTCTCAGTCATTATTCCCATAAAACTAAAATGCTTTTTCTTTTCTCTTAACTTTTTTCTTAACTCTCTTCTCACTATAAGATATAGACTTTTAAATATTTTTTTAGATATATAGCAATTTCTACGACATACAAAATATCATAAC
>VCNE01002529.1:0-19102 GCA_009869805.1 Oncopodura yosiiana
ACATTTATCCTAACAAGAAATTGTATTTCTTGGCTTTGTTTAACAATGTACACATAACATTGGGATTACTTATTTCTTTTTATTGATTTTGGTCTAAAGGAGAGCTGTAATTTAGTGAGTGCTGAGTTGACACTAAAAGTGATTTATTTCAGATGGAGAGTTTTTTATGCTGATATCTTTTGGTATATGCTTAGAATTCATAGTGAAATATTTTTCTTGTTTTATTTTTTAGGAACGACAATCGAGAAACTGTGTGAGTATCATGGTATGGATGGTCACAATGTTAATGTACCACGAGCTGTAAGTGATAGAGCTGCTATGGTTCGAGGTTTGTTTTCCTTTGAGAATCCTTACTTTATATATGTTGTTTATGCTATACATATTTTGATTACTTTATTTATATTTACAGGTGCAAGGTGCCTACTAGCAGCTGTCACTCGTGTTCTACTCTTAGCCGATAGTGTAGTAGTGAAACAACTTTTATTAGCAAAAGATAAGGTAATCTTATTTCCTCTCTTTTATTGTCATATATAATTTCCGTAAGACTTACTTTAATATGTCAAAATATAACAGAATACTAAGTTGCGTGTATGACCCAATTTCTCGGATATTATTTCGTCAGTAGGGATTCACTTTTTATGTCTGTCAAATTAGTTCACTTGAAATTGGAAGCTATGTATAAGCATAAGAACGTGTATGTTTACAATATGAAATACAAAAACTAATGGCCAATAATTTTGTTTCTGACAGTGAATTAGAACATAATTTCGTAAAATATCATACATTTGTACCGTTATTAAGCACACTTCTATGGCTTCATTGACATTGAGTTTATTGAGATTGATTACTAATTTCACAAAACTAAGTGGTAAATTAAGTACACGCTACTAAAATGAACAAAATGAAACTTGTACATTTGCAATGTTTGCACAACTTTAGGCAATAAAGAGAAATGCTGTAGAATACGACAATTTATTCTTATATAAAAAGTACTTGAATAAATTCCAGTTAAGTAGACAGTTGTAGCTTCATGTGAATAGAAACAATTGGTTACCTTCAACTATACATATAAATTATATTCAAGAAAGTTATTGGATTCAACTGAGGTGTACAAATCTATGTAAATTAGTTGAGAAAATAAGCTTTTGTTGAGCTGATTATTTAGATAGAGAATCAACTTGACATAGTTAGTTGATTGAGTCTAGAGAGAGACTGATTTCCACTGCAAAGTCGTCTTTCTCTCTTGGTGGTATTTGTGTTGCAAGCAAAAGATGTGAAAATTTCTCAAGGGTATTATTTCTCTTATATTTTGAGCTTTTTACTTTGAAGTGTATACACAGTGTGTATGTATTACACACGCATTTCATATTAAAAAGCATTCAAGCATCTTCGCTTTGACTTTACATTTTGACCTCTTTTCTCTCACTTACTTTGGTTTTAGAGAGTGCATTATATACGAAACTCAAGTTTGAAATATGCAGGCATCATGTATATTTAGATAGATCCCTCCAACACATGATTTAATTACAATTGAAATTACATAGTCAAAGCATTCTCCACGAGTCTCCACTCTGTTTAAGACTAAGTTTCTACAAGAACGTTAGAGAGAAGAGAAATAAGTACTTTGTGTTAAATAATGTGATCAAAGGAAAGTTGATCATATCATCATTTTCTTTTGAAGAGAGAAATTTGTACGAAAGGTGTTTAGAGTGAAAGTAGGTTACGTATACTTGCAACCTTAAAGCCTAATAATAATATCAAAACGAGTTTTGAAAGTTGTCATTGTATTTACAATACTACATTTCTATATTTTCAGGTCGTAAACACGTTAACAAGACTGGAATCCGTATCAAATTTTAGTAAGAGAATTTAATAACTTTCCAGCTTAATTATAATCGCTCATTAAAAATTAACAAAAAAGAACGCTGTGTTGTTTTCTCTAAACTAACTGATAAATAACGACTAACGGATCGAAAACGAATAAAAATTAGTGTAAAAAAGTGGTTTTCTTAGTCCAAATCTTTTACAACAACACTCCTCTGAAGATGGATAAGCGAGCCAAGTGATTTGAGTACAATGCTTTTGATCAGGCAACTGGAGGTCTCAACTCAGTTCGTAGTAGTTGTAATAATTCAGGTAATACATGTGTTGAATCTGATATAGAGACGATGAAAAAAAGAATCTGAAGAGGAGGAAGAAAAAATGCAATCTGCAGAAGACGATGATGTTGATTTTACGAGTAGCTACTACAAATAAAAAACACCACGATGATGAACAATTCATATATTATTTCTTTACAATAATGTTTATTTTTTCAAGTATTTTAGTAATAAATGTGTAGCAATTTCAGACTTATAACATATTGATACATTTATTTCTTGCAACCCATGTTATTTTCAATATTCGTCTAAAAATTCATTTCTTTTACACAGCGGAGTTTGTTAAAGCATTCAGTCAATTTGGTTCAGAAATGGTAGAGCTAGCACAACTTACTGGTAAAGTGAAATTTTATTTTAATTAGTCCCTTTGAAATTGTTATGTAAATAAAAACTGTTGATCCTGTAAAAAAAACCTTATTTTAGGTGATAGGCAAGCTGACCTCAAAGACGATAGACGAAGAGCTCAAATGGCTGCTGCTCGTCATGTACTCGAAAGGTCGACAATGATGCTCCTCACTGCTTCCAAGGTAAGCAATTTTGAAAGCGATTCTTTAGAAGATGTACGTTGCACATCATCAAACAAATAGCTTAGTAACTACATTCTATTCACGAACTAAACAAATGTAAAGTGAGAAGGATATAAGGAACGTGAGAAACTTTTACTGGAAAAGCTTGACGTAAACTAACACATTATATACATTAGAGAAAGGATTAAAATTGCTTAGACTCTGTGGACAATTATTAATCCATTGTCTACGTCTTACTTCTTTCTCCTATAACTATTGACTAATCATTTTATACATAGAGCAATGTAAATTAAACTTTAATACGCCATAAAAGTGATTATTTATATTGTAATTAATGAGCACCTGAATGAAATTGAAAATTGAAATATTACTTCATTGGTTATCTATTATTAAGAGAGCTAGTATATGCCATGACTTCGACACACAGAAGCGACAGCGATACATTGCTATAATTATAATTTCAACTTGTCTAACTCTCTGTTGAGCACACACACATACATGAAATTGTTATATACTTACTTGAAAAACCCATGACATGAGAGAAAGTAGGATCAAAGTATCACACAACGAAACTAATCTAATTGTAACTAGTTGAGCTCTTGGTGGATTTTAGAGCATTCCCTACAACTATTTATTTACTCCTTTATCTTATTAGAGAGAAATGCATGCATGCAACCAAAGTCTCAAAAGACTTATGTTCTCCTCCAAGTTATCAGGACATTTTGTGACCCTTTATAAACTCTATTATCAGCAGGTGAAAAATTTCTCAGAATAGCAATAAGTATCATTTCATTGGAAGTATAAATTCAATTTTGAATTTTTGATGTCAGAGTGAATACCATTTGGAATGTCGAGCATTTTGCATCAAGTTATAATAAAATTCTTTGAGTTAGTATGAATCTATTATGAGGCCAAAATATCAAAGAAAGAAACATATATTTCTTTTTGAGTGAAAAACATGTACAATATGTAGAGTTTAGTTCTATTTACTTATTATTGCTATGTACCATTACTTCCTGGAAATTGTACTTGTAGCCCAATTTTTCATGTTTTTTGTCATGTAATACTCATGATGTGTAATCGTTATATGTAGAGTCGTTTGGTTAAAGAAAAAGAATTCACAAGCATCATTTCACACTAGTGACGTAAGCGGATATAAAGTATTGCGTATGACGTCATGCTAAATTGCACTAGACATACTTTTTTCTTAGTAGGACAAAGTAGTTGACTAAAATTGCTTTGCTTAAACTATAGGGAAGTGAGCTATAGTAAATTTTCAGATTGTGGCTATACAGTGGAAATGGTAGTGGTGAGAGGAATTGATTAAAATTAGTGAAAGAATATAAAATTTATGTTGAAGCATATAATAAAATGTCCTGTCAAACTTTTTTTCTATATCTATTTTCACAACTGAAGCAACTCACAGGCTAATTTGTAACGACTCATATACTTTTATGTAAAGACTGAATTTATTTTACGATTGAATTCCCATTTATACTTACTACACTCGACTCAGAGAGAGAATAAACTTTTTACTTCAACTTGCTTCTTGCCATTTAGTAACTTTTCATCTCTCTCTTTTCTTAGTTCTATATAATATACTTTTAGTATAAATGTAAGAAAGAAGAGAAAAAGCCTTTCAAACTCTTTTGAATAACAAGGAAACTTTTTGTATTTCTAGGAAATATTAGGAGAGAAAAAAGGCTTTCCATTTCAGCACTCGCATATAATAGTTAATTTAGAAATCCCATAAAAATTGACCGGAAGAAGAAGAGAAAAAGAAAAATCTTTCTTAGTTCAGGTAGAAGAAGAATATTTATTGAAAGAGATAGGAATCTCTGTTAAAAAAAGAAAAGCTTTTTTATTGGCCATGTCAATTTTTGTTGAATAGCTGAAATCTTTTTCTAGAGCTAATATTATATGGGTTACCTCTCTTCTTTTTGCATCCGTTGATTCATACTATATACATTTTTTCTTTTACTATTTCCTCTACTATAAGTTACCTACCTGCTTACTATGCAAAATGTACCAAAAGAGAGACGAAAACTTTTTCTAGAAGGAAAAATAAGACTTTGATAGAAAAGTGCTGATTGGTAGATTTCTTCAAGTCTCAAATGATTTCTGACTTTTGTAAGTTGCGGGTGGGTACCTTTTTCCCAAGAAATTTTACGTTGTATATTTTTATTTCTTTCAACTCAAGTTTTTAGTTTACTGTAAACACATTTTACAACTCAATAGACTTTGAACAATTTCCTACACATATCAAACTTGTTTTCTTGTCAGCTTTTTCTTTGGTTGGACTATATACATGACCAAACAACTAGTAACATCAGCTTTCTCAGAAGAAATTTTACTGCTAGACAAAATCGGAGTAAGAGAAAACTTTTTCAAAAGAGTTACAACAAAATTGCCTTTTGAAGAGTTTTTTCAAAAGTTGTCACTTTTAGTTTATTGTACACGCTAATCGAAAAGAGCTAATAAAGACTTGCAAATAGTTTTGCAATCAAGTCACAATAACTATTCCCTTGCTTGGCTTAGAATATTATTCCATTAGGAAAATGTATAAAACAATTGTACAAAGTTCAGTTTATTGTAGACATTAGATTTCTATATTCTATCCTCACTTTGTATGCTACTGTATTACACTAAAGAAAATTTTAGTAGCTCTTTTTATTTCAATGTTGACGAGAAGTTGTGATATAAAATTTGATATGAGCCATTAAAGACTCATTAAATTCTTCCTACTTGTTATGAGAGAGTTAGAGAAAGTAGTAAAAAAGGAAACAAATTTTCTATTGCATAATCCATAAAATAAAAACAAGTTCCGAAATTATTGTCATGAAAAGATAGTACTATAGTGCGTGAGTGAGTAGTTATTAGAGTTTATAGCTTATCCTCTCTCATAGAGAAGAGTAGTTAGCAGAGAGTTTTTAGTAGTATCATATTACAATAAAAAGGATGATAGAATGTTGATGGGCTAAAAAAGCAGAACTAAATGCTTACAGCTAAAAACACGACACTCTGTGCTTTTCTCTCTTCTTGACTTTTATATTGTTTGTAACAACTATACTGCTGGGCAAAGTAACTAAAATAAAGTTTCACTGTTCCGGAGGCACTTGAAGTAAAAATATATACTCTTTCTCTCTCTCGTTTCATTTGCACATTTGATATTCATAACGCGGAAAAGTACGGAGGATTTCTGAGAATTATAAGAGAGACTTTTATAACTAACTATACTTTTAATAGTCGGCTGAAAATAATGAAAGCTAATATATTTTTAGTACTTTTGCTGTATATTATCACTTGGCAAATTTGATAGCCGCAAGAGAAAAGTACATACTATATACATTAAGCCAAAGGATTATTATCTTCATTACAAATATGAATCTCAAATTTAACTAGTTCCACTACATTTAAATCAGCTAAATGAGGTTTTAAATTATTGCATTTTCAATTTAGAAAGCATAGAAAAGAGGAAAAGTCTCGTGAACCACAGTGAAAAGACTTGTCTTTCTCCGATTTTGCTGAAGTTAAAATATATATTCATATATCTCTGAAAAGTGCTGACGTAGTTCAAAATTGCATTTTATGCTTGCCCTAGCTACTTTTCAGAATTGCAGATGATATTACAAATTCGTGAAAACAATGTTTGAGTTGAGTTATATATATATAGTAGTGGTTGGCACACACAGATATATGTGAAGAGAGAAGAGCTTTATGTGTATGCAAAATCAGTAAAATGTAGATTCTGCAGAAAAAGTAGATAATAGTGGAGCTGACATACGATATGAAAGGTCGTTTTCTAAAGTTGTGTGATAATGTATTGTACATGGGTACAATGCAATTTTCCCACGTTGTTATTATACTATACATTCAACACTCAAGGGTGGTTACAATGTGTGAACTGCTACTAGTACTACTACTACTATGGTAGTTCTCTTTTCTTCTTTATGTAGCAAGAAACTAATGGCTTGAGAGCACAGCTGTAGTGGAAAAGAGAATAGCTAAAATTGCAATTTATGGTCGATTTTGAGGTCTTTCCTGATTCAGAAGCCAGAAGGCAAACTGTCTTTTGAGCTTTGCTGCTCCATGCTTTAGCTCGTCCTTCTTGTTATTGTTATTAGCACTACATAGTGCAGAGTCCAGTTTCACTTGTCTAGAAAATCAAATCACATTTTGAAGAAACAGCTTACAAAAGGTTTTTTTATGAGTTCAGACGACAGACTAATAAGAGTTGTGTAGAGATTGTCACTTTCCCTAAATTTTTAGTACGTGTTACGTAAGGCCTTTAAAAAAGTTTTGGGAGTAATATTCCATGAAATTCCATTTAAAAATGAATTTTATACATATGTAATGTAGTATAAGTGGTAGACAGAAGTAGAAAAGTTATATTTACACACACGCCAGACTTTCTCTTTCATCTGCTTTCTCTCTCTAAAATGCTAAAGGTCAAAAGCTGCTGTCAAGTACAGCATCTTGTAAAGTTCTTTTTCTAAAGCTATGTAATTTTACATACATACTCCATTTACTAGTATCTCTCTGCAGCTTATACATTATAGTTTTCCATTACCCCCGTAAATGAAGTATAATACATCTTCTATGCAGTCTCTTACATATAAGTAAAAGAAGAGTTTCAGTTTAGTACTCTTGCAAAGTTTTTTTCTCGGTAAAAGAGCTTTCTGGATGATAGAAGAAGGCACTCACTAGATACAGAAGAGATTTGTAGAAAGCCAACAGCTTCTTGTCAAGTGTTCAAAAAGTAATAATAAGCCTTTTAGTTGACAGCTTCAAGATAGTTGTAGTACACGAAATAAATTTACACGACTCTGAAAGCATCTTTACACTACAAATTGTGAATGTATGTACATTTTTTATATGATACACTTTTTCATAGATAAAGTTGTGAGTATGCAATATCATTATTTCACAATTTCACAACGAAGAAACCAATATGACCAATCTCAGATTTCCATTAGAATAAATGAAGTGAAGAGAGAGATAGGGACAGAGAGAGAGAGATGAGTGCAAACTAAAAAGAGTGTTGTAATCAATAAAGTTTTATTTTTTTTTGCTTTTAGCTCTTTGCTACTGAAGTGATTCACTGATAAAGACAAAAATAACTTTCTTCCAACTCTTTTAGGTCAATTGAATCTTGTTCTTTTTTGAAGACAAATTATATAATTTGATGTTGTGTAAAAAGGAGGCAACAATCAACTTTATAGAGAAAAAGGACCTTACTTTAGTAGAAATAAAACCTTACAAGAAATATCTCCCTCCTGTACTCTATGTTGAAATGAGCTGAGTGAGGTGTGTCTATTTGTAATTTTTCTCTATCAGACTTTGCTAGTTTCACAAAATGTACACATAAAGTACTACAGGCAAAAAAAGAAACTCTCGATGACATCTCACTGGGTGGTAGAATGACAAAAAAGACAGTTGCTTGAAATGAAAGGAAAGCGTGACGAGGAATGAATAGAGACTTTTTGCTTTGCTTGTTGGTCAAAGAAAAATGTTGTTGCAATTTACTTGATAAGATTTTGAGAGCGGAAAAACGTAATTGGAATGCTTTTCTCTTTCTCTTGCTTTCAATTTACTTCCTTTTAACAGTAAAATTCTTCACGTTCTACTAATTTTTAGAAATTTTAGGTCACTCTGAATTTGAAATGTAAAGAATAGATAAAATGTTGTACAATAAAAAAAAATAAATTAATTGTATTATATTTTGAATTTTTTTTTGTTTGTATAGACATGTCTGAGGCATCCTGAGTGTGCATCAGCGCGTGAGAATCGGGATACGGTGTTTTGCCAGATGAGACGAGCAATGGATTTAATACATTACGTTGTTAAAGATGGAGTATTGGATTCTGCTGCTAGTCTCGTTGCCTGTCCATCCTCTTCTCAGACCAATCGCACAACCAAAAGAGGTATGCAATAATAAAACCCTATATAAATAAAAGAAACTACATTACAACTACATTTACACGTGCTGAGCTTGAGCAAACAATAATGAATACGATTACAATCACATTGAGAAAAGTTGTATAAACATGTGTGTTTACGTAACACTGGAAAAAGTTTTGACAATTTAGAACTCGAATCCAATCACAACTACTTTACTACAATTGCTATATATAAGTACATTCTAATAAAATTTCGAGTGAGCTACACTTTTCACATAAATTAAAAGGAAAGTTTTTGTCTACTTTTACAAATATTTTCCCTTTATAATAGATATATATATAGAGAGAGAGGGACTATATAGAATTGTTGACAGTGATAGAAACCGACATATATATATATATATATATATATATATATATGTATGAGCTCTTGAACTAACTTCCAGTTTTCAAAGTACTACTTGGGCCAAACATTACAAAGTATACATATATATATATAGAAAGTTTTTGTCTACTTTACAAATATTTTCCCTATATAATAGATATATATATAGAGAGAGAGGGACTAGAGAATTGTTGACAGTGATAGAAACCGACATATATATATATATATATATATGTATGTATGAGCTCTTGAACTAACTTCCAGTTTTCAAAGTACTACTTGGGCCAAACATTACAAAGTATACATATATATATATTGTTGAGAGTGTAGGTAGGCCAAAACATGAGAATTTCCTATACTTTATGACGTTATGCCAAAAGAGTTTAAAGTATATGTAATGTGTTTAAAATGTGAATTGGAGAAAGTGCAGTGTAGGCCATCATTATCTCTCTTTGTAACATTAGTTTTCTAGCTGGCAAAGATTTTAATGATCTATAATACATCGTCTCTGTCGTACGTGACTATCTTTCTCCACTTAAACATTTCTAACAGTGGTGGCGGAAGCTAATAAAGTTTTTGTGAAATCTCATTCCAGCAAATGTTTTCAAACCACCAAAGTAGTAGAAGTATATAATCTGCTTCGTTGCAGAAATTTGTTGCCAGAAGCTGTATCATCTAAGGCACGTATAGGTATAGTATTATATACTTTGTATCCTATATCTCTTTTCTCTGGGCGAGTGAAACCAAGAAGATAATTATATAGTGTAAATGGACAAGGAATTCCTATTAAAAGGAGAAATCCCTTTTGAATTCTTTTTTAGCACATAAAACCACACGAAATACGACACGAACGTGTAACAGGCTAACGATTTCTTGTAACAAATGAGACAGAGAGAAAGCTCACAAGAGAGAAAAAAGGAGAGAGAATGTCATTTACTGAATTTGAGAATGCAAAAGGGAATTCCTTCCTTCTCCTTCTTTTTTCTAAAGTTAAAAAGGGTTTTAGAGCATGTTAGAAAGAAGAAAGAAGAGATGCGAATGATTCGGTTCAAGTTTCAAGCATGATTGAAAGATGAAGGAACTCTCTTATCATCATGGCTAAAAAGAAATTCCTCAAATCTTTTGTCCGTTGTTCACTTCATGCACTTCCCTCTTTGACTCATTGTCGTCGTGTAGCAATGTAATATAAGTCTCTTTAGATCTATTTTTTTGTTGTTCTAAATGTCAAGTGAGGGAAGAAAGAGAGACTCAGTAATCAAGGCATCAAAAGAAAAAGAGAGATACATATTTTACTGCCATTTATATATGTCAACACTAAATTTTGTGGTTAACACAGCAGAGAAACACATTAGTTGAGGTTTACGACTTTAAAGTAGGAAATTTTATGACAATTAGAAAGCTTGGGTGCAACTTGGAATCATCCATAAATTATTTACCGTCACCTGTTTCCAAACATTTACAGAGCTACTAAAAGAAGAGAAAATAAATCTTGTAATCTCAATACTTATAATTGTACCCAAAAAAGTTTTTCTCAATAAGTACGCAAACATATAATATAGATTCATAAAACACTCAACTACTTTTAACTACTTTTGTTTGCACTAGATTTTCTCAAGTGGACCAAGAACATTGTGTGCATAACTTTTTTTTGTTTAAGAATTATGACTAGATTCTTTAATATCTAAAAAGCCTTATAGTATTATATAGCTGCTTAATTGTGGTTTTGTCTCAAGAAATAACTCATATTATAGCAAAGAAGAAGTTTCTCGTTATGTATTATATCGAGAGAGTTCTTATGTAATTCAAAGTGAAAAGTTGTACATTTTTATTGTTCATTTGGGTTCTCCTTCGTCGTTTTTTACACTTGGCTATATGTATTAGTTGAAACGACTAATCTATTGCAAACAGTAAAACTCTTGTAACATACTTTGATTCATGAGAATATGAGTAATTTTGAGGAGAGAGAAAAGTTTTTCCTTGTTAGTATTCTGCAGACTCGCTGCCATTTACCAACTTTATAATGTCGTTTTTTTGGCCAACTTTCTATACGAATTTAATACACAGTTTTCTGAAAATGTGGCGTCAATTATCTTTTTTGCTATTTTTTGTCTTACGCACATTAGCTCTTTACTATAAAGTCTCGACCAACTTTTTACATGGTATTAGATTTACAGTGGTCTGTAATATAATGGATTTCCTTCATTATCACACTTCTTCAACTTCCACACCATGAAATGAAAAGGAAATCCATGTAGTTAGAATCTAAAAAATTCCTCACGAATTGTACCAATTTTCTCTCTTTTTGTTGGCCGTTTCGCGTCTCTTGGTTGGATACTATAGAAAAAGAAAGTCTATATGGAGTAGTTTTTTAGTAGAGTAATGAAGTAGCTCTCCTCGTCATTTTGTATGGGATATTTGTACGGTGTAATAAATGGGATGATATTGGTCTAAAATAAAACTAGAACGTGTTTTTCTCTCTTTCTCATCATCTCATGTGGTGAAAAAATCCCTGAAGTAGAGTAGTAGAGTGTGTAGAATCAAATACAAAGTATGTTCATTTTTTTATCAGTCGATACAAAATGGAGCAACAGAAAAGAAGAGCTCGGGACATGAAAAGCAAACCACAAAAGAGAAAAAGTTCTATTTGTTGTAGTAGTAGTATCTACTATTGGATATTATATTAGATTTTTCAAGAACACTATCTATACATATATGTACGTACATAGAAGATCCACAACAAAGTGTAATGGTATCTTCCACAGTTCATAAAATGAACAAGATAGATGCTCCACATTTACTTCATTGTATCTATTTTCATCAGTATAAACATAGCATTGGCGACTCGACTACGACTTTCATTTTCTAGAGTGTAGATACATAGTAGTAGACATTTTTCAAAGTGAAATTACATATTGAATATGAAAAGAAATATGAGACATTCTTTCTTTAGTGTTACAAGGAAGCGCTATGCACAGAAGCAATACAATAAAGATATTCATGCCACATTTCACATAAATTGACACAACACTACAGCAAAATTTACTTTTGTCCATTATACTGTTTTTTAGGTTAAAGGTTCTTAGCAAAGTTGGACTCGGGAACAAAAAGTGACAATGAATATAACTCTTGTTAACTTTCTCCTACGACGCCCTATGGCACTATGACCTATTTCATTCGAACAGACACTTTTTGGTCAATTAAATGTGAATAAATGGATTCAACTTGCTTTGCTAGTAGAAAGTTATACAGAGTAATATAGAGAAGATATAAGAGATACAGTTCAAGTCATTAGAGATTTAGTTAGCACTAAAAAACTTTGGAAAGAAAAAGTATTACAACTATGTTACAAGTGTGTGAGAGAGAGAGATAGAGAAAAGAACTGTACTAGACTTTTTGAATGAAGAGGAAAAGTGAAGACGAAAGAGTGAATGATGATCATTATATCCATTCACTAGGGTCACTCTCACACTCACTAGTCAATGTCATTTGGTAGACGAGTTGAGAGCAATAAGAATACTTGAGAGTCTCAAGTTTCAAAGTAAACTTTTACTCGTTTCTACTTCTCTACTTGACCAAATGGACTTTTTTTCTTGAGAACTGTAATGGAACTCGAGTGAAAGCTCAGCACAGCACAGCATGTGCTATTTTACTGGTTACTATAATATATACACGGTACATTTTAAGAATATGCCAGGAGTACTGACTAATATGTAAAAGTAAAAAGATTTGAAAATGATGTCTACAACAATTTTCTTTTTCAGGATGGCTGGGAAGGAAATCATTCGTTGAACGCCTCAATAGGAAGGTATGTGTTGAAGAAATAGTTTGTAAACATCAATTTCTAGGTGTTCTAAATTAACTAATGTAAAATTACACTTTGTAGATTCCTAGACCAGATTGAAGTAACAAAAATTACGTCAGTTGGACCACAAGCAAGGTTATACATATATATATATAATTCATTCTTATAATTCTCTGCTCACTATCATTAACGATATTTATTTCTATCATTATATTTTTTAAATTCTATTACAGACAACAACTTCCACCGTCTCTAGAGCTAATTCTGGAAAGAATACAAGTAAATCATTTAAATATTTAAAAAGGAAATGCATATTTGCTAGCTTGGCTTTGCCTTCGTTTGTATATATTGCATATTAGTGGTAACACTTATGGTCTAGTGTCTGAAGCTGCATATAGTACACATTTATTTTAAATGGGCCATAAAACTTGAGAGAGGAAACGTTTCATTCATATCTCCTCTTATATGAGTACTGCTATAAGAAGAAGTCTAAACATCAGAGCTAAATGGTACTAAAGTTCTTTAAGCTAAACATCTCTCTTTTTCTAAGTAGTAGTCGTGAGAGTAAAAACATATTCCATTTAGCTAAAGATCTCTTCTAAGATATATATATTTCTTTATATTCCTGTCATTATCTTAGAACTCTCTTCTGTCTCTACATAATCTACTATATTCTGGTTCATTAAGGAGTCATTTGTCATTTATAAACTATAATAAAATATACAATGTCTTCCCATCACCTCCAAAATGTAATATCATTTAGACTTAAGTTAGGGGTAAGTTGAGAGATCTACATTTACGTCAGCATTCTCTCAGTCTGAGTCGGAAACATTGTAGCTCATTAAACATATGGGCTCATAGAATGAGACTGTCTAAAGACACTTTCTCTGCTTTCATGGCTTTCCTCTCACACTCTCACTTTTCCAAGTATTATTTCTTGACTTTATATTATAGTCTGTTTGGTCATCAAAGTTTTTGAAAAGTGCCATAAAACTCACTGGTTTTCTAGCAATCTAACTCAAGTTGTTGAGTAAGTTTGGATGATAGTCATTGCAGGCATTGAAGTGAATTTTTGTACTACTATTCTCGACTAAGAGCTTCAACATATAGGCAGGTTAATTTTATGTTTGTGTAATAAAATATCATCTAAGAGACAGAGGAAAATGTATTATGTAAAGTTTTCTACTATTCAGCTCTCTTTTTTGGACGACCGACCTTCGCTTTTTCCGATGCTTTTTTGAAAAAAGTAGATATGGGCTGTATAAAAACTTAGTTGGACGACGACTCTTAGAAAAGTAAAAGTAGAATAGTTTAATAAATAATATTCTCTAGTCACCCACTACTCACGTAGTATAAAGATAAAAATGGTCATTGAGCAAGAGTTTGAGAGAGTTTTATTGGTGGTGTAGTAATAACCAAAGAAGATAAAGTTGAGTGAAGAAAGTATATCTTCGATATCTCTAATCTAGAAGGATAAGCTGTTATGAGTTTCCGGTTTGGCTTCATATATTACTTTCTAAGAGAATTTTTATTAGCATAAAGAAAAATGTCAAGGCTGTATCAATGATGAACAGAAATCACAGGCGACTACTTACATAAAAAAAGTTTCCTATTCCATGGTTGAGAAACATGAAAGTACTCTCATGATTTTTCAAGGCAAATGTTTTATATAGAGGATATTAGTTCCAGTTCAATACCTTTAACGTTGCACGCAACAAGCACGTGTGTCTAATATATTCACATCAAGTTTTTCTTATTCAAAAGACTTTCAATTACGAAGAAGTCTTCCATGCAATTGTGTAACTCTTCTACTTAATTTTGTGATAGAGACCATAAACTAGCCAAGAAATATATTGCATAGAGAAAGTTATTTGTCGCTTGTTAACCGCAACTACTAAAACCCTTGCAAATTGACATTATTCAAGGTTCAAATAGTCTACAACTTTCTACTAATTGTGTGTATACTTTTTTCTATGTATTTCAGGACTTTACCGATTCCGCATATACTACACACGAACATCGAGAAAACATTTTATTACTCTGTGATAGAGTTAGGCTACAATTAAATCAATTACTCCGAGTTGGCTTAACTCACTCCAAGGTAAGAAAATTTTTAATTCGTTTCACTTTAGCTGTATATATTATGAAGGAAGCTTGTAAGATTCTCATTAGGAAAGAGTGACATGTATTTAAGCATTATGTTATGACATTCTGACAGTGTGTCACTTTTTATGATCTTAAGTTTTATAAATACAAAACAAACTTCAAAATTGTGTACAGAGCGTAGAATTATTATTGATATATTATTACACATCTTACGTCACGAAAAAAACTATAAACAGAGTAAGTCAACTTGGATCCAACGTTCCAAGCATAAAATTATCAGTGTCGTAATCCCTTTTAAAGTTTCAAATAGAAGGTGACAGCTTCACTGATCTTTTTCCAACTTTCGCAGTTCCATTTACAATTTACATGAGTTAGCAGTAAATGCTTAAGATTTTACTATTACTATACAGTACTAGACTAGAAGAATATGCTTCTGTATTAAACTATATCCTCTTGCATAATAAACTGTAGTGTTGCCAGCATTATTATGATTATCTCTTTTCCCTTTACTACTTGACTATGCATGAAAGAGAGAAAGTATAAGTAAGGTAAACTTGAGTAGAAATATATATATATATATAGGCAGGTCACAGAGACAGAGAGAGAGACGATGAGCTAAAGTTGTTGTAAGAGCTTTAGTGTAATGGAATCTAGTACATTTGAGCCGAAAGTCTTTTGAGACAGGTTTATTACATGAAATGCAGATCTCCCAAAAGAATGAAAAGAAAGTAGTTGTATAGAGAAGAGAATCTTCTTATGCAAATCCACCTTAGGAATTTGTTGCGAGGCAAGAAATATATATAAGAACTGACTTTGCAGTTATTTTTTTATGTCGTGATGTACGATTATGACTTTTGGTCTGTAGGTAACTTTTCAAACTCAAACTATTACATACAGATTGCAAATGTATATTTATGTCTTTCAATAAAAATATAGTCGAAACTCAGTGCGAAAGTTCTACCACATATATTTTTTAAGCATAGGTGATACATATACATCTTACCTTAGCATTATTAGAAAATTCATCCCCGAAATAAAATATATCTACGTATAACTACGACAAAGATTTAGAAGCGAGTAATAAGAAAATGTTACAAGGCTTTACTTCTCTTCTTTTTAAGCAGTATAAAATTTAAAAAGAGTTTTTCTAATCCAATTGGAGCTTCTTCCTTTCAAAGAGAAATAAATTCTGTATTAAAGCAAGAACGATGTGAGGTAGAAAAATACGAAAATATAAATGCAAAAAAGAAAAAAAATATAGAACAGGAAAAGGTAAAGATGTATTTAGTAGTGAAAGAAAAAGGGAAAGTATAAGCGCAGCCAACCATTAAAAATTACTTAACTGTTTTCTCTTTCTTCTCTGCATTACCTTTCAACTTTTCAACCTTCATTTTATCTTTTGATCTTTTGGACTGACTACTCAGTGAGTTATTATTTTGATGGAGTACGTTGAGTTAGAAGAATATATACGAGTGAAGGGAAGAAGGAAGAAAAGTAAAAGAACTGGAATGAAATTTTGAAATTGCAATACCTATATATAGCTAGACAAGATGAAAATGGGCGATCGTTCATCACTCACTAACCATAGTATAAGTTGATATAGTGTAGCAAGTAATAAATACTGCTAATACTTTCTACACTACTATATACTTACTACAGAAATTGAATTATGCTTGGGTTTTATAAATGGCTTTAGGTTTTATTATGAGGTGAGAGATGGCAAATAGTTATCTTCTATATATAAATTGGTTTTTGTGCTACAAAGAGAGAGAGAGAGAGAGAATCTAATGAAATTCTAGTTGTTGCCACACTATTTTCTATATATTATTTTGTTCCTTGAGTATATGAAAATATTTTATAGTAAGTCAAGTTTAGTAGTATGAAATAGTATTTTCTTGTGTATATATAGTAATATATGATCCCAAAAGTTGTAGTGGTAGTAGCAGTAGCTCATTATGCTTTTGGTAGTGACGTAAAGGAGTGTTTGTTCTAATATAATGTTACACACTAGATTCTCACAAGAGTTTATTAGAGAGACTTGACTCCTTTCCAATTCTCACTCCATAGCTCATTTTACTTTTGGCAACATTTTAGACTCTGTCTTGTTGTAGACACTTCTTTTCTCTCTCTGAGATTATTTGTCATCAGAAAAACACTGCATATGAGTAAATTTATTGTGAAATTTTTTGACAATTGGATGAATGTACACATAGTATAGTGCACAACAACTATAATATTGCAAAAGGAAAAACTTTTGCAAAAAATTATAATACATAAAATGTTCAGTGCAACAGTAATAAGAAACTCAGTCATAATATATCTATGTAGTCTCGTTGATTTATTGTTCTAGTGGTTTTTGTATATAAGTTGGAAAGCCTGTAGACTATCAATGAGAAATGAAAAGGCAAAAGTCTATATATGGATGATTGTTACATATTTTATTAGAAGCTCTATTTACATAGAATGCAAGTTGGGTTGTCAGACTTTTTGCATTAGATTCAGATTTATTTCCTCTATGGGTTTCTTTTCTTTTTCTACTTAATTTACCATCTACTACTTAATTTACCATCTACTACTACCTCTTTCTCTGAAAAACAAATACATGTACACGAAATGCAAGTTGACACACTAACACACTGAGACTATAATAGTATGCATAAGTAACAGTACTTTCTACTTTTCTCAGAATTTCTACAATTACAATGTGATGATCATGATACACGATTCCTTTTCTCTAACAAGAAAATTAAGTTGTGATCTACGTTCTTTAGTATATTGCGTACTATGTACATAAAGTAAGCTAGTTTCATTTTCTTACATTATTTAATGCCACAGAAAATAAAATTGAGCCCTTCCAGCTATACTTTATTTTCCAGTGTTTTTCTAGAAATTAAAGTCATATCAAATACATATCTTTCTCTTTTCTATCAATTGACGTCAACAGTCTGTGCCTTTCCTTCTTCAATACTCAACTCTTTTTTCAAATGCGGATCTCATCTTACTCTCACACTAAAACACATTAAATTTCACTCAGTACTTTTTTGAAGTATAGCTCAAAAGCCAAATCTTTTTCTCAAGGTAACAGATCTCTATTACTTTTTTTCTTTTTTACACTTTTTTACACTGAGAGTTTGAAACATTATTGAATGAGTGTGTGGCAATTGATAAAAATCTGCAGAGAATTTTTCCTTCCTCTTTTATGAGAGCATAGAAAAAAAGCATCATATAGAGTAATATTGCGAATGTGGTGAAAGTAGAGATGTACGTAAGCCCAAGCTTAATTTAAATAGTACTGTCTATGTTACGTTCTTTCTTTGAGAGTCTATATATCTTTCTTTCTCTTGCTTTATTGGCTGACGTCATAGATTGAAATCACATCAGATTCAACTATGCTTCACCGCTTCACCACTCTTTTTGTATCAAATCTCAAGATTGGAAAAGATAGGCAAATTGAACTGAAAGTCAGGATGCCGTTCATCCTTGATGCAACTATGTGCTACCTTAACGAAAATGATGACTCACTTGACGACTCGAGAGAGAAATCTGAATCTGCTGTGGGAATGCTGCACTCAATTTCCTTGTAGTTTTCCACTGTACAACATATTTTCTAGAAGTTGTTAGTTGTACAGAAGAAAGAGAAGGAGTCTAGAGAACTGTCATGTCATGTTAGTTTGTTAATGCAGTATAACTTTCGCTAGGTGAACATGGAATCGGCAATATACTACCTGAACCAATGTAGTATAGTAGATAGTTAGTTATATAGTCCTTTGAGAAAGATGCCAAAAGATTGAGAGCAAAAGTATTACAATGCATTATGTAATTCCTTTCCAAGTATGTTGCTCTGCTATAGCGTTTCTTGTCTTGAGTCTTCTCTGAAGAGAAAGGAAGAGAAGAGGACAGAGTCTCCAAAAACTGAATCCGCTTTAAGATTTTCATTCCTTTACAATCTGTCGATTCACATATGGTCTTTAAGGATTTGATTTGAGATTGAACAGATTGAAACATGGACAAGATAAAACTCACAAGGGTTTACTATACTACATACTACTACTGTTTCTTTCTATATACGTATCTAATACTTCATGTTCGCCTACTGTTCTTATGGACGTCACATCGTATTTGCAGTAATGCGATGTCAAATGTTCACAACATCTGTTTGAATTTAGTGACAAGACTACGTACGTAATCTTTATATTGGAATTTAAAATTCATTTGCTGTTCAA
>VCNE01002530.1:0-22622 GCA_009869805.1 Oncopodura yosiiana
TCCAAAGGAAAATAAAAATTTGCAGCTTAATATTGTACACATTAACTGTTTTCCTCAGAGTAGCAACATATGGAGAACTTTGTAATATTGCCTTTCTTTTCTGCTTATTGGCTGTTGTATTAGAACTTCGTGTACTTTCACTCTGGCATGAATTGAACACAGACCAATTTACTCCCATAAATAAATCAAACATGTAGAGTTTTTTCATAAATTCTAAAAGAGGGGAAAGAAAGCAAAAAATTTCTCATAGAGTGTTTTTTTTTCATTCGACTGGAGAGTCTAGATACGATTCTACCCGCATGCTAAAAATATTCTAACCCTCATTTTCTTCTTGTAAATAAATGGATAGTAAATATACGCATCATTTTGTTGAAATTGTCGGTGAGAAAAATTGCAGTTTTTTGCAATGACTTTTTCATATGTTGCTTGCACACCGTTGCACGAAGTACTCTAATTCATCCTGAGAGAATGTCAGTTGTCAGTTTTATATTTTGTTATTATAGTTGCAAGTAGCTTTAGTTCATCCTATATATATTATCAGTGAGAGGCTTACGTGGAAAAGGGGAGAAATCTTGTGTAATTGCTTTACTTCAAAATTACATTGCAACATTACATATTCTTCAGGTTATGTGACAGGTGTTTTATTTCTTTACCCTTATATAGGTAGGGAGAGATACATTGTACGACCTGTTCCTTCCTCTAGATATAACCTGCTACCAAAAATAATAATAGAGAATAAGATTATACCCAAAAAAATACTACCCGATATTTAGTTCGATGGGTTTTTTTTGTATCAGAAATAAATTGATGATTGTAGGTAAATTTGAAGTGCTACTATATAAAGTGCTCGTGCATTGAATTGCCTATTAGCCTAACTAAAAGTATTGTAACTACTGCATTATTTTGATACTCTGACAATTACACTTAAGCTGCTCTACAAAACTAGGCAAAGAGATATAGAATGCTTTAATAAACCAATGGTAATACTATTAGGCGTAACCATTCAACAACTATATTGTGTCCTTTTTTATACAACTATAACTAACTACAATGTTTTGTGGACAACTTTAGCTGTTTTTTCAAACTCAAAAAAGAACCACGCCACTCAGCCACAGTTATAAAAGTTATTGTAGCCGACGACTACCAAAAGCCAATTATCAGTGAAGAGAGAAGCACTCTTGAGTATAATTAAGCTAATATTCTCTCTAACGAACTCAACTCTTTTAGTATATACTGACAAGAGTTGGTCATTATATTATAAATTTTCTATTTACAACTTTATTATTCTGTATGCTAGCTAGTACAGTGCAATAGAAAGTAGTGCTCAAAGGCTTTTTAAGCGATGACGATATATTTATTAAATGATGATAAAGACAAGTTGTAGTTTTCTACGTGGTCTGGTCAGTTTTAAGATTTACATTGTAGACTGTGTTGGGGAAAAGTAGGCTAATGCTAATCCTGATAGTCAATTCTGGTTCTTTAGTCTTATAGTGTATAATGTATGGATGTGTGGCTTTGGCAATAAGCTACGTTTGCTTGCCTATATAAATACATCACTTTGCTCGTGAACAACCCAACAGAACGTAACTAAAAGTTGTTGTGTACTCATCAAACCGGACTTTTTTTCATCCCTGTTGACCTAAAATCAAGTGCAAAAGATGAATTTCCTAGTAGTGTTTCACTGCCAACAGTTTATCTATATAGTGTAGGTATATATTGACTCAGAGTTAAAGATATATACATATATGTTACTATATAACTATTAGATATAAAAAAAGCTACCTGTCTAATTATCAAAGCTTCTTCAAATCTTCACATACAAAATTACATATGCATTCATAGATATAATATGACTCAAATGTCATGCATTGTAATATTGTGAAGACAAGGTGAGACTTTGACTCTGACAGAAGCCAACGTTTTTTCTTGCTACTCTGTACTAGTGTCAGTTATTTCATATTTCTTCTCCCCTCTTCTGTAGAAGTTGCCTTAAAGTCGCTCTTACCCTTTTTCTTATTATGTATACTTATATGAAAAACATTATGTAATGTACAATTTGAAAATATTCTTCTTTAACAACGGTAATATAATATCTCTAGCTAACACATTTGAAAAAAGTTTTTAAACTCTTCTTCGTCCAAAACTCTCATATTATAATAATGCGTGATTGTTGTTTGAAACATGCAATGTGATGTGAAAAAGGAGCAAAAAGCTAAAGAAAAAAAAGAAGGGTTCAGTCATTTTTGGCGTTTTGAAATGTGAAATGAAATGATGTGGTAAAGAGGTACCATGCATATTATATACAAGTGGACTTGTGTATAAGAACCATTTTATATATCAAAAGAGGTTATTATCATCATCATACACATCGTTATCCTTGTATATATTGGATTAGTTAGTAATGATAATGCTACTATGATAGTTAATAGGAAAGCAATAGAAAAACCGACAGAAATCCTCTATATATCTTTATATTCTTGCAGTAGTAGTAGTTGACATGACATGTGAGAAAAGTGAATTCTCTTTTGTTCAGTAGAGACAGATAAATAGTGACGTATGAATATCTGAGTCTCTACAACACTCTTATACAATTTATATACTAGTATGTCTAACTAAAAAATACAATGGCATTATTTCATTTATTATTAACTATATAAAGGGGAATTTATTTAGAAGTTAAAACTTAAAATGCAGGTAGAATTTTTTTCTTGAAATGGCAATTGCATACTGACGACTTAGAAAGAGTTACAATGCTGATGCATGTGAATGAGTAATTTCTACAGCTTATTATTATAAAAAAATGAGTTGAATTGAGTGAAGCTTCCAACACTTTGACAATTGCTTAGGAAGAAGATTCAAGTTGTAAGAAGCAATTATTTGTAGGATTATCTTGAAATATTGGTCAGATTAGCTTTATAAGGTGATGGCGAGAAGACGTTTTTTTTCAGCAGAACCTTTGTAAATTGATTTTAGACGCTATGCTGCAGTTCTTTACTTTTTTCTGTATCTGTCTCATGCATACTATATACGTCTACATAAATCAAATTGGAATGTTATACAGAGCGACTTGAGTGAACTGAATCATTGTTACATGAGAAAAAGAAAAAAGTCACTTTAGACATAGTGTTATACACCATTTCCATTTATGCTACTCATCTATGTAATGTAGCATCAGTTTTTGTTAGGATTTAGTTTGCTTCATGGAACACACATCTACTAATGTGAGATGACCATTTCCATGTATCATCGCAATGCATTTTCCATTGTTACTAAAAAGGAGTAAAGTAGACAGACTTTATAGTACAAAAGAGGAAAGAGGACTTTCTTTTCTCTCAGAATTTATCTCTTTTTCCAAAGCATTTGCAAAAGAAACTCTCTAATGCTTTGTATTATGCATGGAAAATGAAATAGGCAGTGCTTTCTAGCAGGGTTTCATGGATAAAGAATATATATTCCATTATTATTATTGTAAATGTGATGTAGTGTGTGCTATAGCTTGTAGGGGAATTGAGTTAAAATGAAATAGGCAGTGCTTTCTAGCAGGGTTTCATGGATAAAGAATATATATTCCATTATTATTATTGTAAATGTGATGTAGTGTGTGTTATAGCTTGTAGGGAAATTGAGTTGCTCCCAGAGGACTATTCTTTAAGTCAAGTTGGACTAGTCAAATTCTCAAAGTGGATGTCTCATATATGTATGTATTTAAGTACAGAGAATATTTTTAGAACCCTACATTCTTTAGAGCATAGTTAGGCATAAATAACAATAAGAGCTTAAATGACATCATATGGGATTTACTGAAGGGTGAAGAGAAAAAAATTGAAATATTTACTATAAAGTTAGAATATTCAATTGAATGTAAATTTTTTTAGTGTTGAGTGACAAACAATGCAGAAATATGTTTGAAACTTCATGGGTCATATGTCAAATAAGTTTGTGAGGACCAATTGAGTTTAGTATGCTCTAAAATATGGTAAGATATAAGACAGTGAAAAACAAATGCCACATTAAATTTAAAAACTTCGTTTGTTTTTATTTTCATGATTCTCTCTTTTTTGCTCGTACATCTCTAAAACTATTTTCGTATTCTGACCAAAGTGTTTGTATATCACACAGACTCTGAAAGTTTTTTTAAGAGTATAACAAATAAAAAAAAATCCACTATATTTACATTTTAAAATCTCTCTACCTCAAATGCTTCTTGTTTCAATCTTGCAAAGTGAACGGTTATATTCTTTTCTTCTTTCCACTCGGCGTGACTTGACTTTGACTTTAAATGATTGAGAGCAACTCAAAAGACAAAAAAAACCGAGGTCTGACNTCCACTCGGCGTGACTTGACTTTGACTTTAAATGATTGAGAGCAACTCAAAAGACAAAAAAAACCGAGGTCTGACTGGTTATTGAGGCATGAACAATTTTTATAGTGTCGTGTCTCAGTCATAGTCCAGAATATACAACAATATAATATATCAACTCTCATCTTAAGATAAGTATATAAAATTGGAAATGGTAGCATTGAAGAGTAGTCAACGGATGTGTTATGAGCTAATGGCTTTTCAAACTAAACTCAAAAACTCTCGACTCAGTTTCTTGTCTTGAGAGTTTTTTTTTAGTTGACCAAAGTGTACGTTGAGAAATAAAGGAAGGCACGAACACATTAGACTGAAAAATAAGTAGCATTGAAGAGTAGTCAACGGATGTGTTATGAGCTAATGGCTTTTCAAACTAAACTCAAAAACTCTCGACTCAGTTTCTTGTCTTGAGAGTTTTTTTTAGTTGACCAAAGTGTACGTTGAGAAATAAAGGAAGGCACGAACACATTAGACTGAAAAATATCCTTATGGAAAAAAGAACTCACCTCAACCTGCTCGAGTTTATGACAGGCCATTAAGTTTCATAACTATCAATTCTATATACACGTTATTTTTTTCATTTATTTTTATTATTCCGTTCTACTATATTTTGTATTGTTGTTATTTTAATATACTTGGCTCGACAGTACTCTCTCTGAAAATGCAGAAACCACTTTAACAGTTGCTCTCTTGTTGTTTTTCCTTAGCCCTGAGCATTTTATTTACTTGCTCTACTCCTTAAGGTGCATTGTGATTATTTACAATAGTTTACAGTAGTATTAAGACTCAGCAACTGTCCGACTAGTTGACGGATGTATGCAAAAGTTAAGACTTTGAGCTTTATATGGAATTGTATATTTTGCACAGTGTTGTTGTAATGCAATAATATAGTGAGCATTGTTAAGCTGCCAACAGTCTACTTGTAGAGTATAAGAATATCTAGTAGTTTGGTCAAAGACGTAAAGTTATGATTGAATGTATTATACTTATATATATATATATATTTATCTGTGATTTTAGTACAACTGCTGTCTTGTCATAAAATATATTTGTATTGTATTTAATTTTCACAACGACGAAATAGGATATGTAGGAGATTCTCTGTTCTACAATAGAAGCTAAAAAGCCTCGAGGAACAGAACAATGCTGTCTTATAGTATTAGTGATGAAGTATTGTCACATAGAAAAGAGTTGTGACTACTTTTGAACAGTTGCACAGTTAATGCGGTTTTATATCTTATGAGTAAAATGTGTCAGTAGAAAAAGAAAAGAATTTTTTTATATTCCTTTTTAAAGACGAGTGTGCAATTCTCCTATCTACTATATATTATATTCAACATGAATATACTTTATTGCCATATTTGTGACTACGATGTCTCTTTGAGAATTTAAGCTTCACTTGTCTTCTTCTACATGAATATAAGACTTGAAGATTTTATAAAATGATGACTCCTTCTTGACCTGGGAAAATACATTTTGAGGTTTAAGTAAACAAATGGACTCAAAAGAAGAAAAAAACAAAGAGTTTTAAAAGAAGGATAAGATTGATATACTGAGTTTACTGTGCTAGGCGAATCTTTGTAATAAATATGTCGTATATGAAGATTCAATCATAAGAGTGTAATATAAAGTCATAACAAAATTGTACTGTAGAGTTTCATTTGGCACTTATGCATTAGTACAAGTTTCACAATGATAAGTCAAAACAGTGTAAGAAGAGAATTGAATACCAAAGTGAAATAGGAAACTTTTAATGGAATGAGTTTAGTGTTAGATCATCATTCTAACAGAAGAGAGTAGATAGGGGTGAAGATAGAGTATAGTAAAATAATGTGATGTATTGTAGTAAAGTAAAGTTATGGACCACACCAGAGAGACAGAGAGAAAATCTCGACTTATAACAAAACTTGCTCTGGTTGTATAATAATATCTGCACTAGAGACGAGAGACAGTCATTGCAAAAGATGTCATAAGATGAGAGTAAAATAGTAGAAGTAACTAAAAGTGGAAAAGGGTTGTAAAGAGAGGAAGATGAGACGTTTAGTTATCTCTACCATTTCAACTCTTATTTCCTTCTTCCAAAGACTCTCTCTCTTTATTCCCCTCTTCTTTTGATCCTAAATGTCTGATAGAATTATGTGAGTGAGGTCAAAGGATTGTGTCATAGGCAGTGAGAGTTTTTCATGCATTTGCCTTACTTTTCTGAATTTGATTTTCTATCATTCCTTCTATCTGACTGAGTAAAAAGAGACAAGATAGCTCAAGATATTGAATCTTTTTTCGTTCCTTTTTGATTTCCTGTCTTTTGACAAACCCAGTTTTTGGACTGGACTAAAATTTGAGACTCAATCTTTTATTACTACATATTGACATAGAGCAGAATTTCGGATTTCATTGAACAGAGATCAAGTAGTCAAAAGTCAACGTTTAGTAGAGTTTCTAAAAAGGTATTAAATTGTTTTTTAGTTCCTTTGACTCTCTTTTTCTTTTATTCTTCTTTGACTTTGAGTGAAGGTGGTAGAAAAGTATTTATATTTCAAACGAATTCTGGACATGAAATGAAATTGGAGAAGAGGCAACGCAACGAGTAAGATGATAATAATTTTGTGATTTTCATTTCAGTAGTCTACTCTAAAAGTCAATGTAAAAAACGAAAGATGTTTAGATTCTTTTTTGTTTTCAATATCTTAGTTATTTTTGAGTTTTGAGCCTTACAGTGTTTTTATTCTTTCGAAAGCCTATATATGTAGGTCCAGGAGAGAGTGAGTGTGTGCGTTCATAAGTACTTGAGATAATGGACAACGTCTCCGTTCTTTTTTACTTACGACAGTTGTTGATAATCTAAGACAGAAATCTAGGAAAGTTCAAACATGTTTTTTGAAGGGTTTCTTGGTAAAGGTCTAAAGGAAATTACTACTTAACCTATAAGTACCTGTGATGTGCGTACATTTTCTTTTTGTCCATTTCATCTCTACCAATTTCTCTCTCTCAAACCATCATCATCATAATAATAATCATACAACGACCGTCACCACTTAACCACTGTGTTTGTTTTTTGTTTGAAAACTTTCTCAAAAGTAAAGTATTTGTTTTTCAACATAATATTCTACCTCTGTTCTGAGGTAACAACAAATATTGAACATTATAAACAATTTTAAGTCCTTCATTTATGATAGAACAAAGTTTTTCAGTTGACGCCACAAGTTGACTGGTCTCGATTCTCAATTCGATACTCAATAGTTGAATACTCGTGTCTTGATGTTCTCAAACGTAGTGGTGAAACATTTAAGTGAAGTTGATTGTAGGTCAAATGACTAGGGCAAGTTTAAAAGTTATGAGCTTAGGCCACCAACCAACATGTTTTATCGATAGCTTCTTTCTAGTAGCTTTTAAAGATGAAGATTATTAGCTAATGTGTTTGCAAGCAAGTTTACTATATAGTGGCGACGCTCAGCTAATCTAATAGATTGGGTGGTTCTCTAAAAGACGTGAAGGCAAAAATCTTCTCAAATTGTTATTACTAACCTATGATTTATTGAGAGGTATTGATGCATTATAAAGAAAAATTGATGGCTCCTAGTCATATTTTGTAATTTGAGATGACGGAAGAATTGTGTTGTGCTGTAGGAGAAGATGAGAGCACGGAAAATTTTCATGTTGTCGTTAGAGGTGAGATAATAATATTAAAATGATGTGCAATACCAGTTTATATTATAGTAAAAAGCTTTTGCTGAAAATCATAAGCCATGACCTCGACAAAGTTGTTTTCATACTACTTCACACCACTATACTTCTATTTTGTATCTCATATCTGATTTTCCTGGAACAACAAGTAATTTTACGCTAGAGTAAGTCTTTTTATTCATACTACACGTAAAAAACTATGTAGATAAGTGAGTTTGTGTACACAATTTCATGCATTTATAAGCTTCGAGGCATAACTAAACTTTTCTGAACTGGGTTGTCTAATGCAAACTATTCTCTCATTATGCAAATGAGATCTATAGTGTAACAGTGTATCCAAGTTTTTATGTGTAGGTGGTATTGAGATAGTGGAATAAATTATAAGTTCCATATTCGCATTGTTGTTTCACCTTTTACATATACATATATTTGCCGGAATTTAAACTTCAAATTTTAAAGTACAGTGTCAATGGTACGCACTCAAAAAACTACACGTAGGCTTACGTAGCATGTTATCATGTATTATAACATACATACAGTTCATCATATCATTGTGGAAGTAGAAAGCATTTCAATGTGAGCTTCCAAAAAATCTACACTCCTTTTTTCTATTAATTTAAAATCTTAAGTCCTTCAATTGAATTCCACAACTCTAGATAGAGTGTACAACGAGAAACCTTTGTGTAAAGCCAAGAAGCTTAGCGATTACTAAAGTCCATAAGTTCTATCTAATATACGCGTTGGATAGATTGTGTGTGTGTCTGTGTCTAGGCCTTCATAAGGTCCATAGGGAAATTCAGCAGATTTAAACAGGGATTGTGAGATTCTTTTGCTCCTCTTCTTATTATTGCTATTCGTAGTTCACACGGTATGAAGACTATAGTAGACTTACGCAACTATCTATCTATATGGTACTTGATGTACAGACAACCAAAAAATATATAAAGTGGTGAAATGCGTAACTTTTTTGGTTTCTCTAGAAAACAGTCACGTGTGTATGCCTAGTCTTTTCTACTATATATATTTCATTGAATAGAATTTCAGCAAGAGCAAATCTGACTGACTGAGAGTTTTGCAGCTTAGCTGAGCGAGTATAGGATGTTATGTAACATGACGTAAAATGAAACTAACTGTAGAAGTGAGTAGAAGTTACAAAGCTCAAGCCAAGTGAACTACTAAATTCCCTTGTCGAGTAAAGAAGTTTCAATTACCACAGGGATTTTGTTATGTAAAAGTAAACCTCTTACATGTGTTGTGCATGTAACATATCAGTGCAGTAGTTTTAGTGTAGCCAAATGTAACTGAAGATTGAATGTAATATGTACACATAGAAAAAGAGAGAGAAAATCTCAAATCTCTGTGCATTTGAGCACGAGTAAATACTTACATTCGCATATAATGTATAAATTGTAGATAACACATGTGTAACTCAATGCTAAGGATTTCTACATATGCGAGTGACTAAAACTTATGAGCCAAACTTTGCTCGTACATTTTACAAGAGACTTTGAGAGAAGATATGCTTAACGCTTGACATTTTCCATTTCCAAGATAAGGTCACAGTGATGTAGAATTACTTTTTGTTAGTTTAGTAGTTTTGCTATTTTCAATACAATACAATATATATTTGCTATATGATGATGAAAAAGATTTTTGCAAAGTAAAGTTGCTGTGGCGGAAATCCGTCATGAAATAGGCTAAAATAGTTTTTGGTCGCCGGAATATAAAAAATGGATTTTTGCAAGATCCTCGTCTTCATTAGCTGTGTGCTAAACATCCAAAGATATGTCGGCATTTAACATTGTATGCGGTTTTATATTGATTGATCATCTTGAAGTTTTAACAATTCTTCCCTACTACGTATTACATATAGTCAGAAATTTTTTAAAATGAAAACTGCTTACCCAGAAGCAATGAATAACAGAATCTTGTACTTTTACGTAAGCCATGATTACTATTTGTTAGATGCTGTAGGGTGTTCAAATTCAATTCAAAATTGGTCTCTGGCTTTTCTTCACTTTAAGACGAAGACAATAAAAAAATGCCGGTATGAGTATTGCCAATATATAATGGCAGTGGATACAGGATCATTTTTGAGTAGAAAACGTGATGTTTTCTTCCTTTTATGAGCAACAAGGTCAAGACTTTTTAGAGACTGATGATGCATCATTTGTAGCATGATGAAAAAGAGAAGAAAAAGGTGTGGATTCAATGCTCTCTCTCTATGTTATATACTCGAAAAGCTTGAAGGCATTATTATTATATTTTACTTAAGAAGAATACTGTATACGCACAAAACAACACCATAGAAAAAAGACAAGTTCACGATCAACTAAAATGCAATTCACAAACACTGAGTTGCTACAAAAAAGTTATTTTGCATTGTACATTCACAATAGAGGCAGGTGTAGGATATATAGCATTATTGTAGCAACTAAAAACATGATATGATTATAATGTAATGTATTAGTAATGTGTGATTGTTCATTGTGCACTTTAACAACTTGCTCTATAGTTATTGTAGTAGTAGGTAATAACATTTCCTTTCGCTGACTTGGCAAAATTCTGAGAAACGAGCCAAAGTGTTTGTTAAGAAGAAACAACCAGGACGTTGATATAGTCTGCTTTATATTAGAGCAATAATGCAATATATTATGAGATGCATATGGTTAGGTTAGGATGTACTTACATTTTCAGAATTTTGCCAAGATTTCCAAACATATAGTCTAAGCAGTATATAGCTAAGAGTCCTTGTTAACAATTTCAAAGGAGATTGGAGAGAGAGAAAAAAAGTTCCAGATTATTATTATGATGGTAGGATTTTTTATATGTTGAGTATTTTTGAGATAATATTGAAAGTATAATAAGTATGATAAGTAAATGGTATGAGTCAAAGGAAAGTTTTTCAAATATGATTAAGCATTAGTTGAACAACAATCCTCCCACTTCCATTGTATTAGGTCCATGTACCTTTTGAAGTTTACATTGTTAAAAGAGTCTCTCAATAAAAATGAGTCGACATCACTTACTTAACAGTCTTGTTATAAAGTAGTAAGACTCTCATGTCGTTGACGTCAGTCATTTCTTTGCAAGTATAAAGTTCACCTCTTTGAGTCATGAAACTACAACAATGACAATCAATTTTACAATTGACAATAATGCTAGAAGTAATTTGCATATTATTGAAGATGTTGTACATATATATATATATTGCATTATTTTTTATACGATTTTGTCATTGTCACTCCTCTCTGTCATTCTATATAAGCTTTCGTTATAATAATTGTTGTTATCTTCTCAATTTGTTTCGACTGATTTGCAAAAAGAAATTCCTTGTGTTACATATATACCTACCTTTTCTTATGATTCTCATTATTGCTCAAAGTAGCGACAATGTAGAATGAGGAAAGAGAAAAAAATGAAATGAATTGCCGTTCTTTTCAACTTGAGAGATTCGCAACACTTGACGTTGATATGGCCCATTTGGCAGAATACTAGAGCGAACGAACGTACTTGAGATGAAATGTGCAATAATGTGTGTTTAGAGTTGAATGAGCACATATCCACATTCTTATTGCAAAAAAAAATATATATAAAGCTGAGTCTTATGAGTCGAGAAAAGTTTATTCATTCGTGACACATCAGATCATGACCTGTCCATTTTTCAAGTGAATGAATAGAACTAAAACTCATTTCTTTTCCTTAGCTATTGAAAACGATTAGAGTATTGTCGACTAGTGACGTTTTGATTGGAGTTGATGTGATGACACGACGGAACAGAATATCAGTTATACTTTTTTCTATAGTTCTATTAGTAAGTAGGGTGACTAGAGAGATAGAAAGTCAAAGTCAGGAGGACAAAGTGAGGTTGACGATGCGTGATGTAAGCACTATGAGATGATGCTACTTATACTCTGGTTGGTTGTGGTAAGTAGTTGGATGGAGAGAGAAATGATCATACTAAAAGGCAAAAAAGCTCTTGAAATCGCACTGAATGGAAGAAAAAACATTTCCTACTATAAACTATGCGTCACATATTTATACAGTGCTCTTAGAAGAATACACTGCCATAATATCTTGTATAACCGGATGACGTTTATTTTATAGCTTTTTGACTTAAGCTTTGAAACCATCTCATATTAGCCAGTCGTAGAATTTTTGTCCTGAGGTATTTTCTACCATTTGCTTCCGTCATCAGTGACTCTCACAAAAGCTTCAAGTATTTATTTCCCTTTGGATTGAATGGATCCTTCTTTCTATTTCTTCTATACTATGAGTCTAAAAGTGTGTATTATAACTCAACTTGACTTTTTCATCAGAGATGGTCGGTTCTTACTAATACTATAAAACTTCTCTTTTCGTAAAGTAGTAGGAGAGAGTGCCATATTATTTATTGTGGTGGCAAATGCTCAGAAAACTAACATCCACATATAGCACTACAAATGTAATGTTGTGACATATAGAGAAACACAGAAGTACTCACACAACTACTTGAATTATGGACAATATATATTAGAGAGAAATATTGTAATAGTAAATATCTACACCCTTGTATTAACAATAAAAGAAGACATTGTAAGCTTAGAACATGAAATAGAACATGAGGGGATAAGATTCCATGATAAATACTCTAAACGCACCAAAACAACCACAGCAGATTTTTGGTTTTTATTTTGACGAGCAAATTGCGGTGGCTAGATTGATTTCATAGGGTGAGAAGATAAAAATGAGATAAGTTATTGTAATACAGAAAATATATTGGGGTTATATGCAATTTGTCTTTGAGTTTATATCTGTGTAGAAAGATTGTATCTTCTATTCTATATTCTATTGAATATTTAGCACAATGATGATAGTAAGAGGGATTATGTGACAACAGATAGTATCATTACAGCTAAAACGACTAGTTCCAAAATAACTTTTATAATTCAGCATGGAGAAAGTTTTTGAAAGGGAGAGAGAAAAGCACTTAGTAACTTTGATAGTTTGGTGGTGCATAGATAGTGCAGCTCAAGATATTGATTATTGTGGTGCATTCCTTATTCTTTTGTATTTCTATAGAAAGAGATATAGTGTATATAGTAAAAGTATCAATATTATGAAATATGCTTGTCCAACATATTTGGTTATGGTTGACTAAAACTGAAATGTGCATCAATTGGTGAATGACTTTGTGAAGTTCAAGTTGACATGACTTGAGTAGTGTAGAAAAGACGAAGCTTAGCTTCCTTCCTTTTATTTCTTTGCATACTTTTAGTATACAGACAGCTAGATAGATTGGTTGTAATTTTATGTTATTAGTGTTGGCTATATAGCTGCTATAGAATGTTATAGAAATAAGTTCATGTTGTTATAAAAGGAATTCTTGGTGTGTAACTAATGCAAGGCGTATAATGTTTTATTAAAAATTCTGTGTGATTTATTATTGTGTCGTATAGTCTCATTATTCTACTCTGTTTTGTTATATGTTATAATTTAATGTACATTCTTATGGTAATGCTTAGAGATTCTATAGTGTGAATATCTTTATAGGAAAATCTTCTTGGTAGCTAGTATAGCAGTTAGTCAAGTCCCTTGTGGATAGTTAAATGTACAAAAAAGGCCACATTATTGGTGAAATTTGTGATAGTGGCGAAACGAACCCCTTGACGCAGTGCAAAGTCCATTTCAGTAGTTATGTGCGATATGGAAAGAGCATTGTAATGGGGATTTCTATTCTATTGCCACACCATTGTTCAAGTCATAAGGGCCTAATAGCATCAGGAAGCACCAAGTTTCGGCACAAGACCACCGCACCGAGAAAAGAAAAAGAGATGTACTTCCTTTTTATTCTTATTGTTATTTGGAAGAAGAAGGAGAAGTGGGATGAGTCTCTGAGAAAAATATTATCACTCTTTACTATTACATTAGACTACTTATGTATCGCCCTCTCTGTGTTATGTTGTTGAGATTTATTGTAAAGTCTTGCGAAAAAAATATTCTTCAACAGATTCTTTAATGGAAAAGTTTGTCAAAAGCAAAGAAAGTATAAGAAGCATAAGATCACCGAATTGTTGTGTTTAGAAGAAAGGGGATGAAAAGTTTTTGACTGCTTTTGTTGATATTTTTAGTAGTTTGATTTCATAGCTGGTTTTTCTGTGCTTTCATTATAAGTCAATATCACCCCCTCTTTCCGGATATTTTATGATGAGAAGAGCAACCAGCTCTTTGACTTTTGTATATTGTTGTGATGAGAGTGCATGTTGACAATATCATTGTCCAGACATGATATACTACAAGACGAAGAAGAAGAGATAAAATGTGCATTCAATATATGAAAAGTTTTGTAGTAATCTTAGATATAGACGAAGCTAACTAAGTGCGTTTTTGATCAATGCACACGCCCTTTTCATCCTAAAGTGAAGTGAGCAAAAGGGGTAAGGAAGAAAAGGTTTTAGAGCAAAAATGGACTACGGAAATTTAAGTGTAGACGTAAAGTGAGAAGATAATAAATATCTTTTGTTGTCTGCTCTGACTTGACTTATCTCTTTCTCCAGTTCAATAAGATAAAAGGTGACGTAGATTTTAGATAGAGCCTAAGACGGGTTACAAATGAAAAGAATTTAGAGACTCAGTATGTGGGCCTATAGATATATAAGAAGAGCTTTATATAGTGCTTCTTGCCGGAAGTCAGTGCAACTTTTTTTAGTTCAAGTTCCGTTTCTTTTTGACTCTTTTTTCTTTTACTATCTTGTCATCCTACTACTAGTATACTATAAAATGATTATGTTAGTGCAAAGTTGATTGAATTGAAATCAACTGGGAATATAATACATTACCTAAATCCATTGAAGATGATATAATAAGAGTACATCAAGCCGGAAAGAAGCAAAAGAGTGAGTTTCTTTGCTATATGTATTACATTATTTGATCTTTTCATCTATTTTTGATATGGGCGGAACTTCTCCAGAGCTAATGCACTCATAAAGATAAATTAAAGTGCATCAATGCCAATTACAGAAGGGAGGAGAAGTCTTTTTAGCTTAGTATTATAGTACCCTACTAGAAATTTTGTTTATGATACTATCATAATAGAAGAAAGAATTTGAAACTAAAAAACTATTTTTAATGTCAGTGAAATACGAGATTAAGTCACAAATTTTGTGAAATTTGATAACTTTTGAGTTCTTTCTTGTGATACATTACCATCACAATTACGTTTATATTGTGAGCTTGGAAAGAATGTTAATTTTGGAGAGGACACTCGAAATTAAATGTAAGGAAAAAATATATAAGATCATGTCAGGTAGTTAAAAAAAGAGGTGCTTCTGCCTTTCCTTTTTTATATTGTAGCTGTTGAGTCTACATGAGTTGTGACAAACTAGCTCAAAAATGCAATTCAATAGGTTCTCTTCTGTAGTAACATAACTACAATATGTTGGACAATAAATAATTCAGACACTTGAGAAAGACTTTAGAAGAAAAACTACTATAAGGGTACTTACTTTCTATGGACTGTTAGTTAGGTGTTTTGAACTATTGTGGTTCAAAGAACAAGACCTTTTAAACAACTTTCAGATTTATGGAGTTTTCTGTTCCTCTCTTCTCTTACGTTACATATATATATATAGTATAGTTAAAGAAGAAGGGAAGATATGAAATTAAAGAAGAGTGGATAAAAATAGCCATATAACATGAAACGCAATTACAGCATCCTGGACGAAAAAGATTTTACCTTAAACGGGTTAGTTAGAAAAGTACTGGACGTTTTCTTAGTTAGTTTAACAGACCTGTGTAAAATGGAAGGATGGATGGATGAAATGAAGTAGAAAAGAAGAAGATGCACATACATTAAAGCCATATGGTATGCGTTAGTGAGTTTATTGTGTGGAGCTTAGAATGTTCGTCAAAGTAATATTTTGAAGAGACGCCTGATTACACCTGAGTAGTAAAAACTCTTTAGTAAGAAGAAGGGACGGTAACCTTTCGACTAGAAAACTGGTTCTTCCAGTTTCCTTCTTCTTACTCACTTGAAATGAGTATATTACAGATAGAAATTCATTTTAGGTAGTATGACGCTATATGATGATGATGAGTCTTCTACCTGTAACAATGTCGCTTGACTTCTACTCTAAAGCTATTTCATTATATGTTACAGAGAAAAATATGGTAAGTAGGTGCATGCAAACGAAACGTTTAGTCTAAAGCAATGAATGCTGAATTAGCTGAAGTCTCTAACTGACTCTCTCAAAAAGAGTTTTGTAACAGAAAAATTTCACTAGATGCTTCTTCTCTTCTTATAATGTCACTTTGCATGCGTAAAATGTAAATTATCTCTCTCTCTTCGAAAACCACTACGTTGCAAAATGTAAATACAAAAAAAGATAGGGAATATATAAAAAAGAAACTTTTTTATTCTCTAAATTAATTTCTTAATATGCACATTTTTGATATAATAATTGAGTAGTTGGAAAGACAAGTGAGTAAAGAGAAAAATTTAATTTTAAAGGTTTTTAATGATGTTTTTAATAGGAGGCAACTTGAGGAAAATGAGATTTTGCTGATGATGATGAGTAGTAAGATGAAGCAGGTGTTATTTTCATGTGAAAAATTCTTTTAAAGATATGTAGTAGATCTTCCAACTAGCCTGGTGGCTTTTTGAATAAGCCTTTGATGGAATTTGTGCAAAGTATCAATTTGCTTATATTCATTATAAGTTAAGACACAACTAAAGCCTGTAGCAATCTTCCAAGATTTGTGTCTTGAGAATTGCTTTAGATGTAAATTGAGAATGAAAAAAGTATGTTGAGTAATTTTGTACAGTGTAAAACTATTTATGCTATTACATCTTCACCAAAGTGCTCACTGACTTCTGAATCTGACAAAAGTATGTAAATATGTGCAAGAGAGAGGAACGAAAGAAACAAAATTTATGTCATTTGTGTCTCATATTGTCTTCATCTTGTTTTTTTCTTCTCTCTCTCTCTCTCTTATCTACACATTATTCGTGCTACATAGTTTTTACACACTGGAGAAAATACTTCCTGACTCATTCATTATCGTCATAAGTATGTACAAGACATTTTGTCCTCTTACCTACACTTCTTGTAAGAGACACGGAAAAGAATATAATTTGCTAAGTAGCTGAATGACGGCTTGACTTGACTACTTCTTGGCAACTTTTAAACATTATTTTATAAGTAGGTAAGGATAACTAACTGACACTAACTCACTCAGTAACATATACTTTTAACAAGAAGACACTTAAGATTACGTACGCACTACAACATTATAACATTAGAGAAATCTCAACAACTAACATTATTACTAGGAACGAAACTGCATGTGGCTTTAAGAGACGCAATCGACTCAAAGCACAACAGTTGAAGTATTTAAATGGGAAAAATATACAATGTGTCCCATCATCATCAAAATCATTACGGTCCATTTTCTATAGTAGAGTATTGTCGGCAAATCTTTGTTTTTCTTATAGTCTTACTTTCCTACTACTATCACTACTACTACATTATATCTAGTTTTGATTATGTTTACATTATGCATATGTTTAAGCATAACACTAATAGCAAGAGTAAGAGTCAAGTGATTTTTATACAAAATTCTGTACACTAAATAATACAACACATGCTTGCATACAAAAAGAGATTTATAGTTTTTATAGAGAAAATTTCTTTTTCTTCTCTTGGCAAAAGAGTCGACATGGGCGGCATTCACACAGGAACAAGAAACTAATAACATATTTAGGTCAAAGTTTAAATTTCTTTTACATATATTTTGGCAAATATATGAGTATATACTATATAGAACTATATATGTAGACCTACCACATGAAAATTAGTTTGGAACGTGTGTAATCTTTGATGTGACTGGGATTTCTTTTTTACTTGCCCAGAGTAGAAAAAGGAAATGAAGCTTTTTGCAAGAGGTCATTCATTCATTCATGCAAAACTCTCATTGACATGCAGAGTTCTCAACGAGTTTAATTGAGATTTGAAAATGAACGGAAACAAACATGTTTTGACTATGACTTTCATCTAATGCTTTTATATAATAATAGTTACTACTGGGTGATATTATTATATGCAACATGTGACGACGACAGAAGAGGAAGTGTTACTATACTCATGTTAAAAAGTTTTACACATATATATATCTACTATCTTGATTAGAGATTACAAACAAACATGTTTAACATGCATTTGATTTTACAATTCAACAATTTTATACTGTATATATATAGAATCTAGATTCTTCTTTGCTAGCTTGTTACTGATAGTGGTTCATACAATGTAATGATAGTACTTTAGAAGCAGTTGGATGCACTTCTTTAATGAGATGGAAAATTTGCTTGAGCACACTAATTGAGTTGACACCATGCACTCTTATTTAGTTACTTTTCATATATGAACATATGTATGCAATTCAGAGACAATTTCTCTTTTGATGACTTTCTATGAATGAGCAAAGGGTTACAAAAGACTGAGTTGGATGGTTTGATTTGAATTAGAAAATAGTGTAGGGGAAATCTCTTGTAAGTATAATAGATATTTTGCTTTTGTGTCATAAGGGAATTTGTTTAAAGTTTCAACTTGAGGAAGATGTTGCATTCAAATTTTCATTTCCTAACTTCTGAGCATCTTCTTCACTTCACAAGTATTTGCTCTAATATATAGCTCTTTGCATTTGCAAAGTTAATTGTGATGCAACAGAGGAAACGCTTGTCTACTATACATATACACACTTTACACGAAGAAGAAGATTTAGAAGACTTGAAGTACAACACTGTTAGAAAATGCGTAGAGAAGAACTGCATAATTAATAGAGAGTTATTATATACAGTGTACGTGTGTGTACTTATGAGAGAGAAATGACGTTATGTGTTATTCTATAATCTTAAAGCACATTTGCATTAGCTATTGAATCTCAACTTGCCAAGTGAAGAGAAACTCAATGGTGGTATTTAAATGAGGATTATTAGCATAGCACTCCACGTGTCTCATATAATCTCTATCTAAATTCATATACAAATACTTTTGATACTTCATTCCCATCTGTTTTCTAACACATATAAAGTATATATTATATTTGCTTTAGCTTAAGGTTTGTATGTGCTTATCTTCATATATCCATTGTAATTTCAACAACAATCTTTACTTATACTTTAGTCACAACAAAGTTTCAATTCACCAATATAACGTAAAAGAAAACAAAGATATTTTATGCTGTTTGCTCCTAGACAGAGAAAGGGTTATTAATTGCCTAATTAATCATCACACGCTGAACTTAGCACAATGTTATCGCATTGCATTAAATTAAATTGCACTCAGAATTTAAATCCAGAACCAACACTACGATTTCATTTTCATCCCCTTCTTCTTCTTTTGAGACGTGCTAAGTGCATTCATCTTGCTATATATATATACAAAAAATAAGAAATGAGATATGATAGAGATAACATAATAAAATAGAAAGTGAATTCAACTGACTCGTGAGTGCTGCTATAGCATGAGGCTGTGTTATAATAAAATACAATTGTGTAAGCTATGTAAATATTCGATGAAAAATTTGTTACTTCACACCATTTGCCAAAGACAACTTACCATAAAGCATTTCTCTATATCCTACTATCTCTCATGTCATCATAATTTAAGTCATTATAAAAAAAAACTTCTTTTTAATTAAATCATCAAAAGAGTTTGGAACTAGAGAGAAGGAAGCAAATCTTTTTTACTTTGATCATTTGTCTCGTCGATGATGATACTCATCTCCCTTCTGTGTAATTTTTGTCGTAGGTCGCATATTGTCTCAAAGAGGGGAAATTACTTATCCTTGATCAGAGAAGTTGGTGCGCATATATTCTCAGATTCGAGTTCTTATGTCATCTATATACATCTCTTGACTTGACAACAAAATATTTCTGAATTATGCATGGTTCCAAGATCGATAGCTTATATGTACATTTCATACAGATCTTATTTGGACATATTTTTTCTTCGTTCATCATCCTTCTAGCGGGAGACTCTTCTGTGCTTTATTTATACTGACTAAAAGTAGAGTTGGTTTATGCTTTTGGCATGTAAAACTATTTATGTGACATGACATGACATTGTCAATGCTGTCGGGTGTCTGCAGAGTAAAGTATAAAGTAGAAGAAAAAAAGTTTTGACTATGTGCTTTTCTATTGCCTCAAGCTCACTGAAATCTAATATATCACTGTACAAAGTAAAAAAAGATCTGTAGTATAAAAAGGTACATGCAAAATATTGCTATGAGGCAAAGGTGCACACTGAGATTTAGAAAAAAATTCAAATTTCTAATTTTTTTCATGGAAGAAAGGGGAAAGAGTGTCACAGGAGAATGACACTCATATTCTGAGTACACTTGTGCATAAGATCGATATTATTCTGATGGATAAGAATTATGTACCTTTAGTGTCTTGCATGGCTCAATGACTAAAGAAAAAAGCCAATATGTGATATTTCCATACTTCATGAAAGAATTTATCTTTGTCGGTCTGTGTCATCAGAGAGGCTAAATAGAGAATAGGATATTTATCAAATGTTTTGACATATTAGTTTATTAGTATATACAAGCAAGTATTCTATTATAGCAGTGTAAAATTACTTGCAGTTTTGCTCAGTGTTCAGTTTGAAGCTCAAGAATGAATATGTATGATGTTTTTGATCTGGAATTGCTCATCACATTTTGTGTTATCCCCTTCTGCTTGAAAAGTCTCTTTTTCATTAGTGTCGTCCCTCTGTCATGCATGTTTCTGGAGTTGTAAAGTATTTGTTGTATTTTAAGCATAGTTTTGTGCATTGTGTCATTTGTTCTTGAATAAATGAGAGAAATTTTGAGTCGAACATGAACACGTCATTCTTGCACTCATTGAAAAGTTTTTAATTAGAAATAGTTGACAACAAGTGAAATTAAGATTCATACATGCTACATAACAATGAGCAAAAAATTTAATACGATGCAATATAAGTATAAACTTTTAGAGTAAAGGATTATATTATAGAGTAAATGGACAATGTGCTAAAAAAGTCGAGTGACTATAGTGAGAAGGAAGGAAGGCATTATTTGAACATAGACAGCTACCGTTTTGTTGTTGTTCACAGCTATTTGTTTGTCTGTCTTCGCACAATAATTCCAATTGCAATTATCACACAACAGAAGGAAGGAAGGCATTATTTGAACATAGACAGCTACCGTTTTGTTGTTGTTCACAGCTATTTGTTTGTCTGTCTTCGCACAATAATTCCAATTGCAATTTTCACACAACGCCTCTACTAGTTGAATTTTGTAGAGCATGTGAATTAGGACAATGATTGGTAGCTATTTATTTGTTATGATGAGCATTTATTGTATTATTGCTATTGTATAGATTTAGAAAACACTTCACTTCTATATAATACATATTTCACATTAGCACGAGCAAAGGTATTAAGCCTCAAAGGAAATTCATCACTGCCTCATTTACTATAATAGAACAACAAAGTCCAACTCCAATCTCTATACCTGTTCAATTTACTTTGCCTATAGTCTTATATATACATATATATATTTCCTATTGTGAAATGGTGCTATTCTGTTGCACATATACATAGAAGAAGATGATGATCCCGTGTGAAGAACATTGTCTGTCATAGTTATTATTATTTATCTGTTTTTCCTTTTCATCCTGTATTCTTCTTTCGTTGAGTAGACATGAACTAATCAAAGCATTTTTTCATTATGATGAGCACTCTGGGCAATATATATATATATCAAGGCAGCCACTAGATTCTAATTTCCCTTTCGACATACACATTTATACATAGAAAATAAGCTGATACATAATGTGAAATTTTACCAATATGTAAAAGTTTGTTATTAGATAGTCATAGAGAGTAATGCATAAGGCGTGAGTTAAGAATACATCTTGGCTATACTTCAAACAAAAACTGTAATTAATCATGCTCTTTAAAATACACATAAGTTGGTAAACAAGAAGTAAAGTTAATGCAATGCTGCTGTAAAGGAACTTAATTCACGTTTATACACATTATACACTTCTGTCCTAAATTGTATGATTAATGGAAAATTGAACAAGCTAAGAAGCCTGCTTCTCTTTCTCGACAACAAGTTAAGAGGCATTTTTATTGTCGTCATCGACTAACTACTTATTGCAGTGAGTATGCTTTAAACTTATTGTTGTGTATGCTATTGTCATAAAAAAGTTTTATAAAGCTTTTAAAAATGCTAAATGAGCAGATTTCACTGTAGAAGAAATTTAGTTAGATGAAACCGTGAGTGATTGTTGTTAATGGACGGGTGATAAAAATAAAAGCATTATTGAGGACAGTAGATCTTTAAAGAGGAACTAACTTTTAAAGAATATTTGTTATTGTTGTTGCTGCATTTCTATTGTATATGTACTTTTAGAAAAAGAGATAGTTTTAAAAAGAGAATAGACAAATGGCCTAAAAGTATGTGAGAGTTTAAATGAATCAAGTGATGATTGATTGCGCTAAGTGCTGCAGCGTAGAATTATACCTAGTTTTCTTAGCTCATTGTGATTACTTGAGAAAATTTGAAGACG
>VCNE01002533.1:0-15277 GCA_009869805.1 Oncopodura yosiiana
GGCCTGGACCAATTTTCTAGTTATCTCTGTTCAAATAGCAATGAATGAATTCAGATGATGATTGTCAAGAAAATATTATTCATCATCACCACCATCGAAGTAGAACCATAATGAATTCATAAGAAGTGTGCAAAGTCACAAGTGTTTCTGACATCAGGTATAAAAGATACATTTTTTACATAGTTGCATGAGAGATCTAAAATAGAGTTTATTAGAATGGCGAAAGACTGTGTAAAATTATAGGGAAAGAAAATTATCGAATCCCTCATACAGAAGAGAACGACTCAACTCAAAAAATTATACCGACAAAGTGAAATACGAACGCAATGGTGATGACCCACCTCAATTTCTACCGAAGAAAATTTTTTCTTTCAAAAAAATTCAAAAACAGATTAGTTACTTGCAGGTGTGTTAAGCATATCTGTATATACTGTGTATACTACGGTATATGAGAAATGACAAGTTTGTACTAAAATCGACAAACTTGTTAATCACTTGAATAAATGCTTTCTCAGACATTTCCTTCAAACAGAAAATAAAGGGCTTAGAGAGTTTTTTTTTCATCAAGTTGCCTTGAGTAAGCAAACATTTACTATAATACAAGTGCCTCAGACACTAACCCTGTCACGTTCACGTCATTCATTTTTCAAGAGAAAATTCTCTCTTCCTTTCTACAGTTCTTAAGAGGAAAAATCTCATCTATTATGCCTTTGTATATAAGTATATATTCTTTTACTGCACTGACTGAGTAAACAGAAAATAATAACACCATAATGCATATAGAGGTAGAAGAAGAAACCAACCCAAACCACCCAAAGAGTTAGTAAGAAAATCTTATTCAACTTCCCAATACATATAGTGTAATAATCCACAATTTCAATCTTTCTTCACGAACCTCGTCTCTGTAAGCGATTACTATATACAATCGTGTGATTAGCCTACAATTCAAAGTCATAACGGCAACTTATTGAAAAGAAGATGAGATGGTTCATAATAATTATGGGCATAATAATATTTGCTTTGTGAAGAAACAAACTAGAAACTCAAGATAAGGTTAAGAAGTAGCGAAAAAAAATTTTTTTTCAAAAAGTTGACTTTAGAGTTGCCCCTTAGCTTTTTAAAGTGTTAGGTTCTCGTCACATAATAATAAAGACATTTTCACTATACTATTACGTCTGATGATGAGAGTTGAACCATGAGCTACGTTTTTCAACATCTTTCCGTTCACATGTCATATTGGATAAAGAGACGGGTCGTGAATCTTTGTCTACTATACAGAAGGTTTATATACCTTTTTAGTTAGGATTAGGTTATGAAGAAGAAACATCTTGAAGTATAAGAAAAGGAAAAGAGAATGAAAAGTGTTTGAGCTCACACATATAAACAGATGAATAATAATATTGTAAGGTACTTCACTGGTGGCCTAGCCTTTTTTCCTATAAGGAACTTGCTAAAGCTACTGACAAATTGGTCCATCACGAAAAAAAGTAAGAAAAGGGACAATATTGTAACATTGTACACATTTTACATAAGGCAAAGCCAATATGAGACAGAGAGTCAAAAGATGCTAAAGTCAAGATTGTTGAAGACAAATGTGTCACTTTACTACACACTTATTACTTTCGTCCTTATTGTCGGTTTCTCCGTTTGACTGTGTACTAAACTGAAACTACTATCATAAATTCTTCAATGCATCTCTTTCGAAAAAAATAAGACTCTGTGACATTACAAACTCTTGTATGCAGCTGTGGAACTTTTTTTTAGAAGACAACGACCACCACTATACTAACAGACTCATTTACTCTCTGCTTGACACCTTATTTCAAGACTATGTCTCAACTTGTGTCAATTCAAATTTTTTAAAACTTTGTCTTCTTTTTTATAGTACTAGCCATATATATCCATATGTAACTATATATAATAATAAAAAGAGTTTTAGACAAAATGAGTTGTTGTCTCGTCTGTGTTTATGTTATGGAGACTTTATAATAATGTGATTGAGTCTAGTTATTCCACATGTGTCTATGTTGAGTGATGGATTAAAAAAAGAACTTTAGTCATTAGTTGTCGAGTGATTTTTGACAATATACATATTTTGTGTTTTGTGGCTGTTCATTTCACTTTGTATATTTTAGGTTCTGACAGTAAAGTTTCCAATTATCATCTCGTCAAAAGTCATAAAAACTATATACTATACTACTTATACTATTGTACCATATAGATATACCTGTTTCAACTATCACGTGCCGCTAATTAATGCTCAAAGTGGTAACAACAACAACTCTAAGGACCTACATACGTACGTTTTTGCTTTTAGGTCCAGGTCAGTATTGTCTAAAAGGCATCTGCTTTTTGATATTTTTTATTTATGTCAGCTTAGCATGCAACACCTGGTCTTTTTTCTCTCTGTTGTTTACTTGATGACTTGTCTGTTAGGATAACGTCGTTATTTCTTTTTTACTATAGCTCTAGAGTAGAGAGAGAGAGTAGAGCCTTTAGAAAGAAAGAGAGTCTCGCCACAGAGAGAGAGAGAGATAGGTGAGTTATAACTACAGTCTTAAAAAAACCACCCAAAGAGCACTAAAAAGTAGAGAAGATTGTCGCCTGCTATACTTTGATTTTTAGAGTCAATCACTACTGCCCATCTGCTCTTTTACCTAAATTTATATTTATGATGTGACGTACCTAATAAATTTTTGGACAATAAAAGAAATTGGTCCAAGAGATGAAATCTCATGGAGCACTGCTACACACCTTACTTTTAAACTTAATACTGCTTATCATAAGAATAATCTTTTTCTTCTCAACTTCATTTTCTTTTAATAACTTGAGGAAAACAAGGTTGGGATATAAAAGAATGTTGATAATTTGTTCGAACAATTCAGAAAAACCTGATTTTAAATTACTACACACCTCTTTTCTTTTTCTGACGTGTTGAATGCATTCATTAGCCATAGTATTACACAATTCAGAAGAAGAAAAAAGATTATGATAAAAGTATTAGTTTCCCTACTACTGTTTGTAGTTACTGGCACCAAGTAGGCATCATGTTTTAATAATGATGAAAAAAAATATTTTGATGATTAAGAAGAAGATGATGAAAATCACAATAACGGGTTTCGACGCTACCTTAACTTTTATCCCAGAAGAAAAAAAACCTGAATACATAAATTAACACTTGGATCAACTAAAACTGACATGAACTATATGCTTAAGGCTCCTTTTCATTTTATTTATTTTATTGTAAAATTACATCAACTTTTAAATGTACAACTTTAGATTTAAGCTTACTAGTTGTATTATCAAATTGAAGAAGATAGCGTCCAATTTTATGACATATAATTGAGCCATAAAGACAATCTACTTTATGAACTCTAACAACTTCTTTAGACTCTTCATACCAAATTGAAAATCCTTGTAATTCCAAACAATTTTCTACACGAAATATCCAACTTAATGTGGAATTCTCTTCAATAACTAATTGAGGAATTGTTAATTTGTCACCACCACCTATAGTGACAATTGATAAATTTTGCGGATCATCAAGAGTTAATAAATAATTGTGATGATGATTACTTTCTTCATCATGAGTAATTATTGAAATTATTTCACTGATAGATGATGCTTCTAATATTGAGCAATCTAAATATCCAAATTTATCTACGGGAGAAGAATGATGATGAGAGGAGTGAATGATTTCTAATAAATTGTGTTATTTTAGTTCCTCCATATTTCAAAGGGATTTGATCTGCAGGTAACATTTTGAGAATTTCAGCTTTCCATTTAGAAACGCAGTGGTCAAAAATCCAAATTTTACTTAAAGTTCGCCCAGTTAGTAAAGGTTTGATCAAGTTGAAAAGGATTGTAAAAACTTTTGGTGTATTTATTGTAAAGGCTGCTTTCAAAGTTTCTATTAATATGAACAACAAAATTAAATGACCCAGTGGTGAAAATAACTTCTTTGTAATGATAATTATTACCAGGATAATTAGCTTCGAAACTTCGTACTGCCTCTAAAAGCATATCTAGCACATCTTTCCTCATAACCTGACGAATAGAAAATCCTTCCATATCAACAATACACACAAATTGTGTCACAGTTTTTTCATTAGAATTTCTTTTCTGATACTGTCTCATAAGATACATAGCTTTTTCTATCATTTGATCTTTGTATCGAATATATGTCGCTTTGTCACCTTCCTCTACAAGTTTCTTGATATCCCAAAGTCCAAATTTACAAATAAGAATTGGAGAGCCTTGTAAATCATAGCCACTGAATATAATAGGATAATTTTCATAGTAAAATAAAGGTGGGTTCCATTCTGTAACTAATGAGTCATTTATATTATTAACTTCTCGCCATACAAGATGCTTCCGTAACATTTCTTCAGCTTTGATAACGTCATGTTCTCTTGCTCTCAGCCAACGAAGTAAATGAGCCTCACAATCTTGATCTTGGGGTAATTGTAAATCAGATATTTTTGCACGGAATGTAGGAAGAAGATGTTGCAACTCGTAGTCTGTTGGCTCTGACATTTTGTTTGGCAATGAAAAGGAATTGTATGCGGAAGAAGATCTTTTATAATATTTTTAATTGACATATTGAGCTTAATTTACTTGTAATAATCTAATATTAAAATTTATAAATGGCAATGAGCAAGCAAGAGAACCTTTTATCAAAATGATTTTATATTATTAACTTTCAAAATTATAGAAGGCAAAAATGTTTTAAATGATGATTATGGTCATTTCTATATATCATATATACTTTTTTTAGTAAAGTGGAGCAAACATTTATGTATATGTAAATATGCACGCACAATTCTGATCTATGAATGTGCCAGCCTTGACTCTAAAATGAGACGTAATTTTCTCAATTTTCTATAGGCATTAAATTCATTCGACGAAAGGAAAGCATTGATTACATCATTCAAGACTTAACCATCTCATTAATCTGATTGACATATTCAATATGAATAGTTGTGACATTTCTTTCCGCAAGAAAAGAACACATCAATAAATGAGAAAAACAAAATAAAATACTCTCAGCAAAATAAAAAGAAAGACTTGACATTTTTTATATTGAGACAGAGAGAAAGAAAGCTCATCCATCGCTCTTTTTGGATCAGTTGAGAGAAAGAGAGATTCATTAGCTTTGTCTTTGTCTATCTTCCTATACAATCTTAGCCTATAGTTCTCTTTTACTAAAATTGATTAGGTTTTCTAGATTGAATTGGCTCATTTAAGTAGGAGAAAAAAAATCACAATAAATTGTATCACACAGTATAAGTCCCCTTTTATATCTTATATATAGCATCATTTCTTAAGCTTTACAACTGAACCAAAAGCAGAAAGCATTAAGTCGTAATTGTGAAAAAGTCAACTTTTTATTACTTACCACATTTACAAAATGTTGAAATGTAATAGCCGTTGTGTGACTACTGTACATTCGAGCCAAGTCATGAAGTATAATTCTTTTCCCAGGATCCACATTTTGACAAAACTCTTGTGATTGTAAAGCAGTAATAAATTGTGACCAAGGTATTAGCTGTTGTGTGACTACTGTACATTCGAGCCAAGTCATGAAGTATAATTCTTTTCCCAGGATCCACATTTTGACAAAACTCTTGTGATTGTAAAGCAGTAATAAATTGTGACCAAGGTATTTCACCAAAGCCCTCATAATCAAATTTGTCAAAGAGCACTTTCCATTTATCTTGAACTACAATCCTTGTTGGTGAATTTAGAGAAATATAACTACACTCAGAAAGACTTGGTACAATATCTTCATCTGTTGCACCAGATGTCTGTTCATCATCATCATTACCCAACTTTTCTGCAACAGCTTTTTCTTCATAACTTCCACTACTGCTACAACTACTACTTTCTATATTTAATTTGGTCTCACTATCATCAACAGTCATAACACTACAATCTTCTTCACTTGCACTACTTAAAGTACTTAAACGTTGTCGACTATTATGAAAATCTAGATCTAAATTAAGACCCAGAATTACACCAGCACTACGTTTTAATCGACATTCAGTTAGAGGTGGACTCTGTTGATGAATAAGAGATAAAGATTTATAAACTTTCTGTAATCCTTTTGGATCTTGTCTTGGAGAAAATTTAACATTTTGTCCATTATGCAATGTTATTCTTTTACGTGATGATGATGTTGACCAATATTCTGGTGGTGATGAGAAAGTTGTTTTAATGAGTTGCGGATCATCACTTTCTTCTTCTTCCTCCTCCTCCTTTTCATCTTTGTCATTTTCTTTTTTATTACAACTTGTCAACTTATCACATATAATTTCTCCATTATTATACTTGCGAGAAAAATAACTCAAGTTTTGTTGCGACTCCTCTTCTTCTTCCTCTTCTTCATCTTTCCTGTTGACTTCTTTGATTTTCTCAAGTTTCTGTTTCTTTTCCTGACTCCCGTTTCCTAAAATGTCACAACTACTTTTTCTTCCTCTGATTTTTCCATTCATTTCATCAACGTTGATGACGGTAATGGAGTGCATCATTTCCTTATTATTATATTTTGATGATTCCATTATTGCCATTGGAAGAAGAAGAAGGAGCCATGTTGTTTATGATGGTTGTAGTGTCTGAACAAGTTTCATTTTTAGAGAATTGATTAAATGCTGAGAGTTTATCAATGTCACTGAAATATTCTACACCATCACTATTAGAACCATTACTAGTGGAAGAAGCATTGCCATTACTATTGCTACTTTTCCAACTTACAGGACCTCCTTGTTGTTCTAGTTTTTGTTGTTGTTGCTCCAACTTTGTTGGATGAGTTGTTGCCATTGTCATTGTCGTCACAAATTCTTTCCAATGATGGAAGAACCGCATTTTGATTGATGATCGACTCTTCCTTTCTTTCTTCTGATAATAATGGTGTATAGTTGCTTGTGAGAGAGAATATTAATAACTTTTTGGCTACAGGAGAAATTCTTTAGTAATGTAATAATAAAACAGAAGAACAAAAAAGATGAGTCATCAAGAGGTTGTTATATAATGTGTATAAACAGAGTATTTAAAAATTCTTTTGATTATATAATTATTAAACTAATTTTGTTCACAGTAGAAACAATTCTACATAGAGTAAAAAAGTGTTTGTCATTTGTCTCTGTCTCACAGTGTGAGATATCCATTCATTAAAAATTACTGTAGCACTTGTCACAGTTTAGCTCGACCGAAAAAGACAACAATAAATATTGGATTGTAGCTAAACAGGTGTAAACTAAACCTCTGAGAAAAAAACCATCAACTGAGGTGAAAAGTATAAAAAGTGAAAGTCACTTTGAGCTTGCAAGTGTAGATGTCAAGAAATTCGCAAGTCTTTTTATTGTTGTAAAAATGACATAAGAGTAAGATGTATTACCGCATATTGTTGAGAAGGATAAATAAGGTTTATAAAAGTACTAAATTTTCAATTTATTATATTGCGATTTAGTTGGATGAAGTTGACATAGCCAAGTGTTGTCTTCCTAAAGTCAAGTCATGTTATGTGTCTCAAAGTTGAATTTGATTGATAAATTATCTTTGTGTCATCTTGAAAAGTAAATTGTAAGATGAGTTTTCTCTCTTCTGAGACGGTTCAGCATAGAAATACTACAAGATGATGTACACTTTACACAAATCCTATATATTTCTTTAGATTGGCTATATGGCCAAGCGAAGCGTCACTCAGAGTTAGAAGTTGCCTTCATCAATTATGAGCTTTTTATGTCAGTGTAATCTGAACTGTCCACTTGATCTTTTATACACTTTTACTACTTCTCTTCTCCAAATTGAATTAGAAATGGGATTACAGTAAGAAGATGTTTAGTTTTTTTTGGTAGTAGCGCTACTGCTCGTAAGAACTTTTTGAACAATGTTTATGTCTCTACTCCAAAAATACTCTACAAACCACACATGTCAGTAAAAACACATTAATTTAGAAAAAAGGACCCATTTCCGGTGTTTCTGATACAGCCCATTTGCAATTTCCTCTATTTTACAATATTATCCCAGAATGAAATTACCTGTTACACCTCCATTCATTTATGAGGTAAACTGATAACTTATTTTATACGTCTCACATATGTACTAAAATTTCCACTTGTATTAAGTCTCTGGCTGAAAACTTGCACAGAGAAATGATGATGTGAATGACACGCTAAGCAAAACTGTTGTGACTACCCTCTTTATATATCTCAAAGTTCAAAAGCACCGAATTTTCGGTTGATGACTAAAACTTTCGGAAACAACCCCCTATTTCTACTTCCTGCACATATATATATTATTGAGTATAGGCATCTCATCATATTCAGCTATAAAAATAAGTCTTTTTGCCCTTTACTACATATAGCAATGCATTTCTCTATATATACAGGAAGAAGACGCATTTCCTAAATAAAACATTTTTTATAACTTGGCTTGATCTCGTGGTTATATTCTGTCAGACTTTTTTTACACAACACTTGAACTTCATCTGGTCGCTTCTGGTTTTTGGTTTGGTACAGAAAAAAGAGAAAGAGAGAAAAAAAAATAAACATTTGCTGGAAAGCAAATAACATTTAATGCACATGTAATACTTTCTACTCTCTACTATACCAATGCAATGCTCCATGATTCGATGACTATTATACTTGAGACTCTATAATGTCATTGCCATTATTCTGGAAAAGACAAACTTCTGACTGTGAGAGTGAGTAAGAGAGAGGATTATATGTACTATGTGCCATTGAACAAAACGACAAGGAGAGAGAGAGAAAGGGACGACACATAGAAACCCGGGTATTTATTCCTGAAAAGAAAAGATGCAGTAGCTAGCAACCCTCAGAGAGTAATGTAGAGAGATGTGTGTAATGCAATGATCATTTCGCCTTTTGCCTTGTGAGTCATCATCATTGCACCCTCTTATCTCTAGTTGCCAATACTTATAGAGCTTTCTCTGTCTTTCTTCATCCCTTCATTTCCATATCACATCAACAAAAATTCTACTACCATATTGAGCCAAGATATATATATATTTAGTATGAATGCATCTTTTTCTTTAAAAGTATAAGGGCAGCCAACATATATTTTGTTTTGTGAAAATCCAATAACACAATACACTAGTAGCTATATACTCTTGTACTATATGCATTATGTATGTAGTATGGACACAGTTGGATTGGATTTTGTATTATATTGAGTCAGTCTGTGTCGGTGAGATGAAGAAATGCTTCTGAATTAGAATTCTGAATTTTCTTCACTCATTCAGAATACTACGTGCCTTCATCTCTCTCTCTTCTTCACCCTTGTCTTATTAAAAGGACAATGCATCCCCTTTTTATAACACTAGCAATAATGCAGTTATATGTAGTGTAGAGAAATGCATCACATTTGTTTAGTACACCCAGAAGAAAAAAATTTAGAAAATGAACATTCTCAATTTTTCTTCTTTCCTTGTCCCAAAAGATACATTCAGAGTAGAAGCTACTATAAATATTAATTAAGAAGTGTATATATGACTTATGTGTAAAATTTTATGCGTAAGATAGCGAGGAGATATATCAAGGGGAAACAAAACATTCTAGACTATTATATTGGTGATATGACATTTCAATTCTCTTGAACTTGACCAGTATAATTTGTATCTATATCATTACAGGCGTAGTAAATAAGTGCATGCATAAAAGTAAACTTTAAGAGTATATAGTATAAGTATAGTATATGAATTGACATTTATCTTAGAATAGATAATGTCATACGGTTTGACCTTTTGATATTTTCTCACTCTTTTCCTATTCATAGTTGAGTCTTTATATTTCTAAGATGTTAAGTTTACATAAAGATTACAGAAATTGATATATACATATTAGTAGAAAAATTAAACACACAGTAGTAATATTATTAGTATCGTTTTAATACTCATCATAAGTGCACACAAGATAATTATAAAATGAGTGGACAAGTTTACGACAGAATTTACACATCATCTGTTAGTTAAAATTATACAGGATATATTTTAATTTTATACTTTTGTTAATTAATTATGTAATTTTTACAGTTGGTCTCTGAAACTAAAACATTCCTTTGGAAAATCAAAGATGCACAAAAATGGACTCGAAGAACAAGTGCATTACAAGATGGAATTTTAGCTTCAGTCTTTAGAATGGAAGTTGATATTGGAAAGTTGGGAAGTATGAAGTAGCAATTAACTCATTATAATCGCATGAGGTATTAAATATAGCATAAGAAACATTTTTATATTTTACAATTAGGTATGGAACCTCATTTACCAAGATTGTCAAAGTGGAGATTTGCTTTAGGTATATATATATCCATAAATAATTTTTAACTATACCTGTAAAATGACACTTATATAATATAGGATTTGACATTTCAACATGTGACTGGTACATTTCCACACATTTACTCAATTCCGACTACAATAAAACTTTAGCGTATGCCTTGACCATTTCAATTGTTGATGAAAATGACGTTGTTCTCCGTAAGTGATATCATATGCAATTCCTTGAAATGTGTACCCAATTAACATTTAATTATTTATATATAGATTCCGAGGAGAAAACTCGTTACAAGCAAATCAATTGCTCAAGAATGCCCGAGTCTCAACATCGAACTGCAATTTGTACACAACAACCTATTCATAAGTTTTTATGTGAGAATCATGACTCACTACTTCTTAAAGTGGATATGGAAGTCTTTGAAGATTCTTGTAGATTATAAAGTATCATTTGAACAAATATGTAGTAGCTTTGGTATAAAAAATAATAAAACTCATTAGAGTTCCGGGTCTAAAAGTACATTATCATAACCCGCTGGTGTTCTCTCTCTTAGATTACGTGCTTGTCGTCAACACCAATTGTTTAATGACATTCCTATATGTCAGTCAAAAGACTAGCAATGGAATGATAAATTGATGAGGATTTGAAGATCATATTGTTGCATAAGAATGATTATCGTGACATCATTACATACATAGATTCTGAGATACAATATAAGTAGGCGTTGAATTGTTAGTATATCTTAAAAGTGTTGAAATATGCAAACTAAGGAGATTTTAAAATGAGAAAAAAGTTCATAAAAAATATGACTCACTCACAGTCATTCTCATCCATATAATATTATACTTTTAGTATACAAGTAAGGAACATATGCAAAAATAACAATCACATGCTTATCATAAACACATGTTGTTGGAGCAGTAGTGTTGAAGGTCTTTTTGAGAAGGGTATTATAAAATATATAAAACAAAAAGACAAATGACTACTTAGCATTTAAACTGACTAGAAGATTTCACTATTTTGACTGGCTGTCAGCCAATGTAGGACAGCTCATTTTCATATTGCCTTCTGGTGTTATAAGAGAAGAAGACGAAAAAGTTTTAAAGAATAAAATGGAGTGTCCACAAATTCGATACAAATCTTTTGTAAGTATAACAATATTTATTTTGCGTGTTTCTGTTCTTGATCATGACATCATTTTTTTTCTTTGTAAATTCTGTATATATATATATACGTATAGTTGATTCCCAACTCGTGCAGTGTTCAATGGGAGATCAACGATTTACAAAATCTGAGCAAGTACAATGCTTGGTCTGCAATGTCATGTCAATTGCAAACTGCCCTTGGAACATCAACTCATTTGACAGAATGGAGAATTTCATTATATTCTAATGGAGATGATTTATTTATCCGATCAAAACTTCTGAATGCATCATCATACTCAGCTCCTGTTGTACATAATGTTAGAGTCAGCATTGTTAAAAATAATGGACCAGTTGAAGTTGGTGCATTATCTAGTGAGTTGACTATATAAACTAGTTTTTGTAATTATGATGATACTATGATAAATTTATAATACTCAACACTTTAGATGAAACTAAGGAAAGTATTCCAGATGGAAATTTATGGAAAATGATTTCATTGGAAGAATTCTATGATATGATTCCATCTGAGCAAGACTCATTTACTTTATGGATTGAGTTGACAGTATTTGGATCGGATGTATCTGCCTAGTTCTTTTTTATATATTTCTTTATTAATTACATTCAATTCAATGTATAATAATATATCAGTAAATAAATATACTATGCATTTTAACCAAATACAGGCAGTGTAAAACCTCCAATTACAGGAATTTTTAATTTTTTACTTTAGTTGAGCGAACGTTCCATTTATCACTTTAAAATTAGATTTCCATATTTGATTGACTTTCTCAAGCTCATCAAGTTTTGTTAAACAATCATCAGCAGCGAGTAATGCAGAAAGCCAAGACGTTTTTAAGAGCTGTAGCGTCACCCTCAAATTTTGCAATATAGCCTAAAAGTTTACTGACTTCATCTTCTAGAATAGCCAATTCTTTATTAAGATACTCTTGATGTGATTTTTGTCTGTTGTCAACCGAGGTATAATAAGAACCCAGGCTAGCAACTTCCGCTTTACAGTTTGCTGTGTATAAGAAAAAATATGTTAGAAATATTATTTTTAAGACCAACTTTTTCTATTAAAACTATTGCATACATGCAGGAGCTCCCAAAGAGTCAACATGATTAGATAGAGCTTGTAACATTCCAATTGTCGCAGGTTGTCCATAACTATTTTGTATTGTACAACTTATTATAAAAATAAATATGAGTGGTGGTGACTTGTCCATGACTTCCAATGTCAGCAAAGTTGAATTGTTATCTGCTTAGCAAGCAATGATTTTTTTTGATAATGCGTAAAGGAAGATTATCTTCGTGTGACATGAATTTGTGTGTATCATATAAATATTCATGCAAATAAATACGTAATTAAAATAGAAAATATAATTTTTATTAAATCAGAGTCTCACATTGCCTCAACCAACATTCAAAGTAGGAACTGAGTAAGCTATTCTTTTTCTAATACGTCGAAAAGTTGCATTAATAACTCTGAAATTCTTTTTCCAAAGTTCACTCTCAATTTTGAATCTTTTAATTGGTCCCATTTCTAATGCGTTTATGGTATCAGTCGCATAATTTTGAACTGATACAAGCTTGCTTTCCAAATCAATACCAAGTGAATCTATTTTGGATTTCAACTCTGTATTGATTCTACCAACATTCTGATCTACAGCAGTTATTATGCCTAACAATTCATTTCTTATTAAAGAAATCTTTTCATCTACTAAATTAATTAATGATGTGTTCAAGTTGCATAATTTGAGCATCCAATGAATTCAGTTTAGTTGATGTACTGTTGCAACATTGTTGTAGCCCGTCAACTTTTACATTAATGACACCTATACAGAAAATTGAGGTGATTGATATTTTGTCTTTTTGTAATATCTTTTAATTAACTACTTACTTACCAATTGCTGATATTGTTTCATTGACTTTGCGACGAAGATTATTATGCATTTTCTGTGTAACTTCTGCTGTAGATGATGACAAGATGCAAATAGACAACACAAATGCCACCGAATAAATCATTTTGAAATGATAATACTAACTTGTAGATTACAAATTTATAGCTATATTTATAGTAGTGATTCAATGTCATTAAAATATTCCGAGATTTATTGTATTTTTCCAAGAAATATGTATGTCAAGGGTTATTTTATCATGCAAGCATAATACAACATGAAANTATTGTATTTTTCCAAGAAATATGTATGTCAAGGGTTATTTTATCATGCAAGCATAATACAACATGAAAAACTGTACTTCCTGTAAACTTGGCCGAAATCGTAAAAGATTGAAAGAGGTATTGAGACACAGTATTTTTTGTACTTATGCATGTATTATTATTTATTACCAAAAATCACAATGGAATGACATTTACATTTTTATCATCAATTTTATAATGAAACGTTCTAGACCATCTCTGTTCACAAGTCTTTTGCTGATTTCTTATAGTTAAATAACCAGTAATTTGAGGTGAACTACCAGTTAATAAAGGGCTAACCTCAAAAGTCACAGATGATATAGCATTACAAATAGCTTTAGAAAATCTACTTGTCATTAAATCTGCTTCATAACAACATGTTAAACCTGTAATACAAATATCAATATCTTCTGATGAATTAACATTTCTAATTTGACGAAGAAATTCTATTACATTCCTTTCACCATTAACTTTTTCACATGAAATTGAGTCCCAAAACAACATTGATAGATTTTCTATAACAATTAATATTTTTGTTTTTGCCTGATCTTTGGCAGTTAAAATCTGTGGTTCAATAAAATCTTTAATAATATTTACAAATTTTAACGACTCTGTCTTGTTAGAATCTTTTATTAGAGTTTCATCATCTGTTGTACTGGAAGTTGATTTCTTCTTCACAGATTCATAGGTTAGATTCACCAGATCAAAAATAGAAAGTTGTCCTTTTTCTGTAAAAGAAGGCACGAAAAAAAGTGAAATGATTCTTGAACAGTCCAAGAATATAAAAGTTTCTACCTTTTAGAGCAAGGAAATTAAATCCAAGTTTGCTCCCTATTGTTGACCAATGACTAAATCCATTATAAGTAAGAATTAATAAAACTTTTGCTTGATTTCCATATTTGCGAATAAAATCTGCAACCAGATGATGCAGCACAAAACTTGCATCAATTTGCTCATTTTGTTGCACCATTAACACATTTCCATTGTCATAAATTCTTTCGTCAAGGTCAATATGTTGTAGAAAACTTGATGCCATTGTTGTTGTTGTAAATAAACAAGCCTTTGGTTACTTTTTGAATAAATTAAAACAAAACAAAAATTTTACTTTCAGTCTTCTTGTCGTCAAAACTAAAAAACATGTGCTACACAATTCCACAAAAATCGCGCGTTGAAATATTGGAGGGGAATATTTGAAGTATCATCCCGGCATTGTAATTTTTCTTTGGATTTTGGAATTGTTTAACTTTTTTTTACTAATTAAAATTATAAATTATAATCGTTAATAATGATGATGGATATTGGACAAGGTGATACACGATATGACAAAGTTGTCATAAATTTTGGTCCAAGTGGATTGTTGGCATCATCAATTATTGATGGGAAATCAGGTATAGAAAAAATATATCATCTATTATTGTGTATTGTTGCATTTTGTTGTTTTACTTATGTTGTATAATTTTAATTTGTGTTTCAGAAATTCATGAATTTGTTCCTAAACATTTTGTTGATCGACCTTGCATGAGAAATTTCGTCATGTCTTGTTTAGATGTATTTTCAATAACTCAACAACAGGTACTTTTCTACAAATGATAATCTGTAATTTCTGCCTTTTAATTTTAAACTAATTAAACACATTTTGC
>VCNE01002535.1:0-15041 GCA_009869805.1 Oncopodura yosiiana
AAGAAGAAGAAAAAAGTGCATTAAAAGAAAACTACTTCTTCATTCTTCTACCCTAGCATCACTTGTTAATACCACCTTACCTTACCTTGCATCTTCACCTGCCTTTTTTCTTTATACTAAGCTCAGGCCAACTTTATAAAACTATCGTATTCGGTGACTTTCCTAGGCTATTACTCCTGATGTCCCTCAATCCAGTCCTATACTATGTTGTCTGTTAGGGAACAACAACAAATGATGCCTTACGAAGAGTAACAACTAGTTAGGTTTCTAACTACATCAGTACAGCATACCTGAGAGACAGAGAGTACATTGTGAGTAATTGTAGTAGATACATTTTATACTCATGTGTATCATCATATATAGTGGTAAAGTGGTAAACTACGCTTATAGTAAAAAAAGTATTATCTTATATTATAGTTAGCCTACCTGTTGTATACAATCGATGTTGTATTCTAAGGCCAACTCAGCAGGTATAACAACTCTGCTACAAAGCCTCACTCACAATCAGTCACTCGACGACGACGAACTATAAAGAAGAATATGACAAAAGTTCGTTTTGGCCCAAGAAGAACTCTTTTTGCCTGTGACAAAAAAAGTGAGGGATCATCATCACATGTGCAACACAACAACTACACATCATTTTTACTCATCTTTACACTTTGCACTCTCACAGTGTCTTTCACCTGATTTGGCTACTGTACACACTATTCGGTCGCTATGGTACTAATAACAATAATTTAGTATAAATCAACACTCTTCTGTGTTAGGTGTGAACATAATGTGTGATGTGTGCGTGCAAAATGTAAAGAGAAGTCACATTCAGACTCTTCCCTGACATGTTGAAGTGCAGTAGCTAAAACTAACTAAAAAGGATTTCGTTCTGTACATTTGTTCTGATATCAAAATGTATTATGCAGAACAATTTGATATTCAAATGTCAACAACAAAAATTAAAACTGTCTGAGCAAGTTTATTTTTTAAACTATGCCCTAGTGACTTTACATAAACTACACATGTTTTTGAGTTTAATAATAATTACCTAAATAAACATTCCATGGTTAAAGATTAACAAATACCAATTACATGCTATATGCTATATTTATACACTTGTTCCAGTAGCAACGGTGCGTGGCATTATTTTCACTTGAGATCTCAACCGTGCTAATCTTGCGAGTGTATCATAAATATTTACAACCAAATGATTTGATAATGTGAGAATTAGTTATTACATTGCTATTTATGTAAACATTAAAAAAATGTGAGATTAAAGATCGAAACTCATCTGTATTATTGAATTATCAACACTTAATAATATTGTTGAAGATATTAACTTGAAACCGATTCAAAAGTATGTAATATGAAAATATGTTTGTGTCTTGACTTTTTATCATAAGCAAGAGATACATATACTTATGTACGAGTGAAGGAATTAAAATCCTATACACATTTTTTGCTTTGTTGGACATATTTTGCTGCAAGCAGTAGTGCAGTTTAAGAAGAAGAAAGAAGTAATATTGCCACATTCCATTCCATTGCAGATCAACACTTGTCTGTAGTTGTGTGTGTGTATACTATACTGGATTTGATACTCGAAAATCTTATTGTATACATAGAGTGCCTCTTTTACTTTATATTGTATGAGACATTTCTTGGAAAATGAATGTCATTTTATATTGGACCACATGAGTAGAAAATATACAGAAAATATAATTCGTGAAAAAGTGTAACTTCAAGATTCACAAATTTTACAATGTGACAAAATATTTTAGTAAATAAATAATACAGTGTAGCGCAAAAATACTTTTTTTGCACTCTTGTTACCAAATGGCGAGTACAAACAGAAAAAAGTTATTTAGTAGTAGATCCTCTACTACTAAAGCTGATGAGTTATTTGACCTAGCAATTTTCTCAGAAAATTCCACAAACACTTCTATTCCTACTGCAAAATCATCATGTAAAGGAGGAAGTAGCAGTAGTCATTCCAAAGAGTTTGCTAATACGGAAACGGAATCGGAAATAGAGTCAGAAATATTTTGTACTACAGTCACAATGTCTTCAGAAGTAAGAATTTTTTTATATTTTGATATGTTGTACATTGTTTGTGTCTCTACATATTTACCTACAGATAGAAATCATAAAAAATTACAAAGTATGCAACCTTTCTTTGAAATTCAAAAAAATCTATTATAGTTAATGCACTTGCAAGTCAATTTAGATTCCTGAATGACACATTGATATCTTCTGTCCATTAGGCATACCGAAAAGACGTTAACGGAAATTGCATCAGAGTCTCAAAGAACAGTGTTAAAAGGCCAGAAATAAAAAAGGAAGCGTATGCAATAAAAATGACGGAGTGTTCTCGATCTGCCGTTGTTGTCTTCTACCTTTTGAATCTGGCTATTTACCTATTGATCGAAGTTTTTTTGAGTTTTTTCTAAATCCAGTTTATAGTAATTGTAGTTTGTCATTTTCTTATATAGATCATGCTACATATTAATTTATAGCTACTTATACACAGAAGATATTGAACTTGAATGTATGAAAATATAGTTTATTCTCTATTTCACCAATATGTTCAGAAAGAGTTTTTTATGTATAGAGAAAATATCCAAATGAGTAGAAGATTGAAATCTTTATATAGATCAAATAAGTTTCTGACTGCCTACAATATAAACTTCTCAGTCTCTTTCTATTTCTCTGCAAAATATTCCGACTATGAATTAATTTATTTTACTTCGCATGTGATTTGTACTGAAAGTTGGCAGAAGGATTCGCACATTATGTACTATTGTTTGTACTCATAATGACAAATAATGATAAGTATATTTTCAAAAGAATACATGTAGCACGTAATAGTCAGCATAGAATTGAGAAATATTATCTTAGCTTAGATTAACAGACATAATTATGAGTAAAAAGGTGAGGAATAGTTTTCATGAGTCAAAAGAAAACACAAAGAAGAGGGGTATATTATACTTATTTTATTCTACACCAAGCTCAATTAGCATTTCCGAGTAAATACAGCAAAGAATTGCATGTAGCTCCATTCGTGAAAATATAGTTTGAATCATCATCCTTATTTCTATAGCGTAAAGTACATTCTTCTTCTTCCCATCTACCATAACAACAACAGACCAATTGACTTTGACTGATAGTTTGAAAGTTTGAAGCCAACTGTTTTTTGTTCTCTTGCCTTCTATTGTTGATTTCCTTTTCGCCAAGCTGAGCCTTAAACTTTGCTATATATGTATTAAGAAACCGGCCAACAAACTTCTTCAGACAGTACACAGAAAAAGTTCTGTATTGCTGACAACAGTAAGGAAATATAGATAATAACATACAATTTTTTTCTTGGAATGCAAAAAGGTATTGTAAAGATCATTATTGCACGACATGTTGCAACTTGGCTACTACCAGAGTTTTTAGCTTTGCTACTTTAATACTATGATGATTATTAATTCCTCAGTGGTTAGAAAAAGATTTAAGAGCAACAATTTTACAAAGTCAGAAACATGGAAAAGCATTTGACAAATGTCGGTCGATGACTTTTCCTTCTAATGAAATTATATATAAAAGATTACAATTGTGATAAGGCAATTTTTTCAGGATTTTGAATTACTCTAAGGTGTTGAAACAACTTTGGCAGTTGTGTTTTATTTCATGTGGCATCATTTTTTTCCGGTTTACTTTAATTTACTTTTGATATAGCTACTTACTATTTAATTATTTGTATTATGTTACACACAACAATTTTTTTCGCTCATTTTTGTAGAGCGAAGTTTGTGTAGGAAAGTTTCTCTCCAGTAATAATTTAGAAGCTTCTGTCTCTCATTTACTTTTTAAAAAATATTCTTATATAGTTTGACCAATGCAATGAAATGAAGACAGTATCATTAACTGACTGAGTGTGAATTCTCTTCTTATGACTTCTCAGATACCTCATTAGCCTGAATACTTTGCTGATATCTGCAATCTATATTGCAGTATTAATGGTCGACTATATCACAATTTCAAAGTTAATGCCCAGAATTAAGGAAAAAAAGACACTGTGTGATGATAAGAAGTAAATAACCATATCACAAAGAAGAATAGAATTGTAGAATAAGAAAATGTGTAATCAAAATGAGATCTCAAATGCCATTTTCACAAAGCTCTTCTTCTTCTCTTCAACTCTCATTGCAACAATGAAAATTCAAGAGCTCATATAAAGTATTATATCCTCAGATGATGATAAGTTGAGTTGTATAGTTAAGCAAAGTAACTCTTGAAGTAAATACTGTACTAATGCTATTTTATGATTATTATAACTATTATGATTATGATAAGTCATAGAGCTTTACATTTAGTATGTTGTATAAGTACTGTATATAGGCTGAGTAGTAAATACATTCACAAATCGTCAAATTCAAAGAAATGAGTTTAGAGTTAATCTTTGAAATGTGTATTTTTTTCTATTCTACTCCTTTCCGTTTCCCATTCTGAAGTTTTGATTGAAAAATATATTCACTAGGCTCAAACATTCATAACTAACTTTTTTATATCACTTGACATAATATCTTAATACCTATAAGCAACTTATTTGCTTCGCTCTGTTCATCTCTTGTAGTATTAGCCGTAGTGTGACAAATAAAAGAATATTGACCTGCCATTAATTAAACTACGTTTTTGTCACCAGTTGAAAAAAGTACTGACTAATGAACATAATTTGATATGGAAATTATGTAATAAAGAAAACAGTATTTTTCAAAGAAGGTGTTAATTGCATTGACAGTCTATCAAACGACGACAAAAGAAAGAAAAAAGTCACCATGTGGCTACTATACAACTTTTTAGTTTTAGCAATCAGGTGGTGATGTGCTCTTATCGAAAATCTGTTAAGGACGATAATAGTTTGTAGCAAAACCCATACTTTTTTTATGTCGGTATATATTCATATATATTAGTAAAGAATGATGGTGAGTGAGTATATGGCAGTGACAGTCTTTATACTTCTTGACATTGATCACGTGCACTCTCCAGGGGCTCCTCTAACATCCTTTAACTATTGTCGACTCAGGCAGGTTTCTGCTACTTGACTCTTCTTCTATAGTGCCCTTTCACTTTAAGCTAGAGATATAAATTCATCTTTATGACATGGCATGTGCTCACTTTTAGTCATGTTTTTTTTTGTAATAGAGTATTTCTAAGTATTATGTATACTGGCATTAGTATAGTAAAATAATATATACTTCCTCCAACTAGAAAATTGTATTGATTTTGAGAAACATATATGTTACATCTAACTACAATCAGAAATTCTGATTCACAATAGCAAAATAAAACTATAAAGTATTCTACATAAAGATATTGCGTATCTGTAGCTTAATGTTAAGTTGCACTTCACACTATATTTTATTACAGTGTGATCCTAGAAGGTGGAAAAGGTTGAGCAGTGAAAACTAAAATGACATGTCGGCAAAAGCTTTTGTTGTCTGTTGTTGGTTTATTGGTGATGAAAGAAGATGTGTCAAATAGTTTATGACTTTCGAGCTGTATTAGGTTGAGGAGTTACAAATAACTAAGTACATATATGAGTTGTTTTGGTTTTCTTATGAAGAAACCCAAATGAAGATTTTTCAGATGACTCTAATGTACAAATTCATAGATTGAAGAAAATTATTTTTACTTTGTGATTCTATGTAGTATTTCCATTATAGCCGCTTAGGATACCAAAGAGAATTTTTAAGACTCATAAAAGTATAAAAGCTCTCTGAAATCAAAATCAAATCATTTGTTACATTATGACTCTTACATACACACATAGTATCAACAAGAGTATCACATGTTTTTCTTCTAATTTACTAAAACATTAGGTTTGAATGTGTTCTTACACTTAAATACATTAGTTACTCTAGATAAAAAGTGTAGTAACAGGGACTACACATACATATATATCCGATATATACTTACCTAAAAAGTCCAAGTAGTTAAATAGCAGTTGGTAAAGTAAAGTACACAACGAACAAGACAAATAAGTAGAAATAAAAAAACCAACTGGTATACTATATGTACTAGTACATAAACACACACAACAAAACATAAGAACAAAAGGTTGCCGACACAAGAGAAAAAGCATATATATATATATATATATATATATTGAAGGAGTCCGAGAAGAGAATGTAAACTTAATTTCCTTCAATTTACCTTCTTCTTGGTCTGTATTCTAGATAAATGTAGTTCTGTTTTGTGGTCTCTCAAAATATTTTTCTGTTTCTCACACAATGATTTCCACTTTTATTGCACTTCTCTGCACAATTCACGGCGATTAGTTGTGTGTTGTTGACTCATTCTTCACCGATGATGAGAGAGAGGGTCTCTCTCTGATGGCAATTGGAGTTAGTTGTTTTGAGGTGGTCTCATCTCTTTCATGCATAGCGGAGAAGAAAAGACAGAGAAATATTATATATCTACAAAACCGACAAGGAGAGAGCTGCTACAGCTATAGTTGTTGTTGGTTGAGAAAGACAATATATTTTGTACTGTGTATTGTGTAATAATAATAGTAATATTCAACTCAAGAGATAATGAGTCAAAAAGGTTAAAACAATCTCTCCCATATATGACGTTTGTTCGATGCAACATCACATTAAAGAAGTATAAAGTCAAATGTTATTTAGCAAAATAGACAGTTTCAGTGTAAGACATTTAGTCAGTGTGCATCTATACTCTACTTTCTGTAGTCATTTCTCTTATTGATGTATTGACCCTTTCCATCAAATTTTTGGTATTTTCAATATTTCTTGAGCACTATGGATCAAACTACTGATAGTGATCACTATTAGGTATATATATGCATCAAGACGAAATTGATGGTAGCAGTTGTTGCCAGAAGGCTTTCTGGTTCAAGTTGTTGAGAAAAATCTCACCCTTTCCATGAGATTCTAACTATATTTGATGTTTAGTAGAAAGATGTTCGTTGGTATACTTATGTGTGCTTCTGAAACTAAACTACCCCAAAGTTGAAATATATATGAAGAAAGCACAAGGTCATAGATTATACACTTAACTAGATCAAGAGGGATGAGTATTCGACAAGCTTTAGATAATTTGCGTGAAGTTATTTGTTTTCTATCATATATGTGTCTTATCAACAGAGATACATAATTTACACCATGTCAAACTGGTGACATATCCATATTAACTGATAATATGCTAATAAACTATTATTACCACTGCTATTATGATTGTTATTATTTTCGTAGCAATCTCTCAGTCAAAAAGAAAACAGCGTTTATGACTGGCTAACTCTTTGCATGCATGTAGTACACAAGAAAAAGAGCTAATATTATACTCAAACGAAAGAATGAACAAATCAAAGAGCTAATCTGAAACTCTTATATATTCAAGTTCAACTTAGATACTTATAGTCTATCTGATATTTATATACTTCCTTTATATATCATTCTTTCATCATATCATCAGTATCAGACATATGTGTACTCACGAAAGTCTTAAAAATGTACCCTTTTTACTTTTTGCCTGGAGTCACATAGTCCGACGACTGCTTCCACAGTCCCATACTATAATAGTTCTAAAAGCTGTCCAATAATATAAAGTGTCTGTGTACAATAAGAGACTCCGTAGTTCTCGTCGCCGACTGAACGGCAAAGGTTTTTTTCCTCATTGTTGAAAGTGTAATTTTGAGGGGAATTACATTATTACTTACATCTAGATTCTATAGAATCCTAGAAAGACTTGGTTGCAAAGCTCAGTAGTCAGTTTCCACGTGTGATTCAACAAGGCAAGTTGTCCTAGTTTGCTGGTAGTTTTGTTGCATATTTGTTTCTTTCTGAAAAACTACAAAAAGAGTTCTCAAAGACGATCGCAATTTTTTTAAAGTGCCAGCCACTGTCATATGTAACGGAAGAGAAAAAGGTATGACTTTGTTTTTCTACTTATGGAGTGTTGTTACATTCAGGATTGTCTTGATCAAGAAATATGAGAATCCTCAATACGATTTCTTTGAGCCTCAATTCTTTGACAATACAAGACATTTATTTTATTTAGTAGTTTTGAAAGCTATAACTGAAAAGTGCACAATGATTTGGCATTTCTGATAAGTCGATGTACTTATATAGTTTTGCAAATACAGATATATACATATATATGTGTAGGCTGACTAAAAATATGCAATTGTTCCACCGACAAGCAAAGTAGAATTTGACAATAGTCTTTATTGTATTTTCTCATGTGTAACATATATATCACTAGTATTAGTTATTTTCTTGTTCCTACAACTTGACTATTAAATATTGTAAATTCCATAAGTTAGCTATACAACAGTATGTTGCATACTATACTTACCTGTTTGATTTGCTGTGGAATAGAGAGAGAGAGATACATTGTAATGAAAAACTTTCCCTAAGGTTGTCATAAACTTGGTATTTTAATTGGAAAATTTCTGTCCTTCCCATATTATTTTATTTGTATTTATGCTCACTGCAAACATTTCTCATGATGATATACATCCATTCAATCCACAGTGATTTCATTTGAAATTAGAAGAGAGAAAAACTAAGAAAATTATTTCAACCCTTGATCTTATACTTATTGTCTATATGCTTATATCAATAAGTATTAAATATTAGTATTAAGATTAGATTATTTTTCAATGTCTATATTTCATCTCAAGGTTCTGAGAGTTGTGTCACTTTACTTTTTCCAGATGAAGACAGCTAAGCTTCCAACTAGTACGTTTTTCTCCTTCGGCCTAAGTTATGTTAGACTCTCTGGCTATTAGTTTATATAATGCATATATTTTTTTTTGTGCATTGAGTCTTTTTCACAGTACAGGTATACACACTATGTTGTTGTTCTTGTTGTATATAACTGTTACGTAAAAACTTGAGAGAGAGAAATTCAAGTCAAGAAAGATTTTCTTCACTTGTACGTATGTATACATACTATATATGTATATATATCGCCTCGCCCACTGAGAATGGAAGAAGTATATGTACTAGGCGGGAGCAAAGTTGGCAAAGATTAATTAGACAAATATCCACCATCTAACTAGCTAGCTTACAATTAGTTTTCTCTCTCTTGTATGAAAGTTATGGTTACATATCTACTATTTCATTGTAGATTTTTACATTATTGTTGTACACTCTTCCTTGAGCTCAAGTATTAGATATAACTTGGAGCATAAAGTCTTTAAAGTACACATATATTATATGAACCACGTATTTTAACCAGACAGCTGCATTAGCTATGTACACATACAAAACATCCATATTCTATTGTCAAAACCAATAAGTCAAGCAAAAGGCCAAACCAGGTCGGAAAAGAAGAAAAAACACTTTGAGATGGAATTCAACTGCAATATGTCTTCGTCTTGTATTTGTATTGGTCAGGAAAGCTTTTTCGTCTTTGCTTTCTATATACACAAAAAATGTTTAAAGTAATTTGTTACGTAAGGATATGATATATACAATTGACATAGTAATAATTAGGTTTATATGTCTAAAGATTTTTTCTTGCACAAATATATATATATATATATATTAGTCAAAATGAAATATTTTTTCACAGGTTTACTAACTAATGTGTTTAAGGCGTTTCAAGGTTACATTGTATAGTACGAATTTTATATATAGCATGCCACACTAACTATAAATAAGCTCCAAATTCTTTGTAGAGTCGATAAATTTCTACAAAACATTTATCAATGTTAGCAATAAATTTAGTGTTAGTGGAAGACAAATTTCAATGAATTGGTAACTAGATGTTACACAAACACTGATTCTCTCTGACAGTCTTGTTTTTTGAGTGTTCATAATAGCTTTCATGACAATTGACACTTTGTGGTTTAGTTATTTAGTTGCTCATCTCATACGTCTTACCTTATCTCGTGACCAGTCTCATGCAGAGAGAGAGAGAGAGATAGATAGATAGTGTATGAAAAGGCATTCTACTGCAAATGAGTTCTTGTCAAAGACAATTTATGAGAACTTAGGTATCTTTTAACTCTATCGTCCTCGTCTCTGGCAAACCAACAACACAAAAAAAAAAAGTTTTTCAACACAAATTTTCTGAAGCTCAGAGAGGATTAGGATCAGATGCAACAAGAGAAGAAGAAGAAGCGAGAGAGTTGATTACAAGCGTGTGTACGTATGTAAATGTGTAAAAAATGACAGCTGGCAAAGGTTTCATAAATTATGAGAGAGCAAGAAGAGGAAACATTAGAAACTTGCATACTACAATTTATAATAGTAGTTAGTGAGTGTATTACTGTTACACAGTGTGTAAAGAAAGAAATTTACTAATTTACTATTCTCTTAAGTCTTTTTTTCTAAACACCAACTTCTTGTACAATTGAAGTCAACCTTACTTAGTTTATGGAATTTGATGAAAAAAGTGAACCGCATAAAATCGCATAGAGATGACTTGAATTGAAATTCCAACGTTTACGTCAATATAGACTTGTATATCTGTTATATAAATTCTATATTATTTAAAGTTTTTGAAATTCTGTTTTGTTATACATACAACATTCATGTAGGTATCAAAATTTAGTAAGAAAGAAAAAGGAATTTCTTTAAAGCATACTTTCAAAATATTATCTGAACACATATAATAATGACTGTAGTATTAATAAGAATGGTATGTATTATACATATGTATGCACTTATCTCTGTTTGGAATGACATTATATCATTGCATTGACCATGAACACTATTTCACTCTTGTATATATATATTCTCACATCTCTCTCAAGATAAAACAAATTGGAAATGAGTGTTTTTATCCTCGACTCTTTTGCTTTTCTGAAAATATTTGTAAACCTTTTTTGGTATGAGATGATGATGAGGAGAGCTGAGAGAAGACTATTATCCAAAATGTTAGAGTTAGAGAAGGTAGTATATATTTAAACTTATTTCAACTTTGGTGTCATGCTTTACAACACTGACTCTCAGTATATATTGTTGACGTTCCTTATCCTTGTCCTTGCTGTTGTATCCCTTCGTGTTTTGAGCATTTTGAACAGAGAATATCATTAGGTTTTTTTAATAGTTTGTAACGACGACTTATAGCTCTGACTTGCTTTCTTTTCTTCTCTACATAGAAATTAAAGCAAAACTAAGGGGAAAGAAATAATGGGAAAATTATTGTGGTACAGTATGATGACAACTTTCATGGTTGTACATAAAGAAGTATATAGATAAACCTTCTTTGTGCTCTTCTTGTTCATAATACATAGAATAAATGTTTCATGTGAAGTGAATTATATAAGAAATTATTTTGGATCCTTTGGTTATCCTAAGAGGACGCATTGCTTACTCGTTGTTTTTTCTCCGATTCTTTGACGAGACGAAAACATATTTTGCTGAGATGTCAACCTTTTGTGACTTTGCTAACTGCAACTATGAAATAGTTATCCAGATTTAATTTTTAAATTCCGGATGTAACAAGAAGTCAAATGAATATATTTTATATATATATATAACAATGACACCAGAAAAGAAAAGAGAACAGTCATAAAGTAACGTGAGTTGAAGTTTTGTACCTATAATACTATATAGTGTCGTAACTATGTGGAATTGATGGTTTGAGATGAGATGTTTTTGTTGAAGAAAAATAATAAGTTGTGGTTCACCACAAACATTTTCTTGTTTCTTTTCTACACAAGACATATATGCATAGTTACATATAATCATTACAAGTTTTTGGGGTTTAGTGTTGGGTAAGAAAGTCTAATGTTGTCAAAGAGCAAGTGAGGAGAGAGAGAGAGAAGATGAGAGGAACACACTCACGGACCTCATAATTTACGAAAATATTTTCCATCAAATCAAAAGTATAGAAATTAGAAAATGAGTAGTAATACTTCTATCATCAGTTTGTTATTGTTGTGTATTGAAAACGACGACGAAGAAGTACATAGATATATATATATATATACTATATAAGAGATTTGATTTGAAAAATTCCCAATAGTCTTGTACAACAGATGCCTCATCATTACACTTAGCTATATATTTCTATTTGACTCTATTACCACCACCACCATCACCACGACTTTTTCATCCACCAAAAACTCTGAGCAACAACTTGAACAGTCAGTATATATCTACATATAAAATTGATAGAGAGCTATGGCAACGCCTCAACCTGTTTGTCTACTGTGTACATGTGTGTGTACTAATGCCTGATTGTTGCCTTTTACTTGCTTTTCAACATTATGTAAGAGGATGTATTTTTATTCTCTTCATTTATCCCTATCTCATCCTCCATAGTCTATTTGACTTGCAGAACAAGAAAAAGAGATGAGGTCCATTGCATCTCTCTTCTCCGGAGGATTTTTCTCTTCTTTCTAAACAACATACATAGCAAAACTTTGATTCAACTTAATACTTCTTCTACTACAGAGTCCTTTCATCACCACCACTCTTCACAACTACCATCATCATCATCATCATCATCGTCATATGCCAGAAGAGAAAAACAAAGGATTGAAATCAATATCTCTTTGGTACTTACACATATATATATATATGTAATATAAGAATTTTATTCTGAAAAGGTTCTCGTAGTTGTGAGCTGTTTAAAGTCTCTTATATATCTATAGACTAATGCATGCCAAACATCTTTTTTTGATAAAAAAAAACCTTAGTCCACAATCAGTTTAAGAAGGTACAGATAATCCAAAAAGTTGCTTTCTTGGTTGTTCAATTGAATAATACTTACTTCATATAGCTTTATAAATATATATTCACATAAATTACTAATAGATACATTTGCTCATGTATCAAAGTTCCAGGAAAAATTACAATATGTAAAAATGTAGTTGTAGTACATAGAAAAGGATACATTTTTAGTATGAATTCTTTTGAAGAAAAAGTCCCTACTTTTTATTGGTTTGACTTACTATATAATATGCATCAGACTACAATGACATATGAGATTAGGTGTGTCTTTTCAATGTTGATATATTATGCAGTAAAAATGTTAGTCCTTATATGTGGTGAGTGATACTATGTGGTGGGTAATGAGGTGACGATGAGTGATGGAGAGTTGTCTGACTTTATCCTTGTATAGAGAGAGACGACAACGAAATGAGAGAGAGCACAGCAAAGAGACATAAAAATGTAGTTTTCTGGTTCCAAACTTCTCATGTCTCTTTTTACACACACGAGAGCAGAGAATCTCTCTCTCTCTTGCTCTCTGTTTTTAACCAAGAGGCACAATCATCAACATGATTGGCACCTCCATTATTTCTGAACAAAATATGCTGAATATTCATACTCTTTTATTGCTCCAACCTTTTGTCTTATAGCTCTTGGCTAGCTTTTCTTCTGTGTTCAGTCTTTACCCATCTCTCTTCGTTTCTCACATCACTTCTTTTGTGACACTAGACAAGAGATTGCATTTAAAAATGCATATATACGACACAAATATGTGATCAAGTCGAATTTTTTTTTCTCTTTCATGTGCCATGTCTACTCCTGCATAAAACTTTCTTTCATAACAAAACACATTGTTACTTTGTACCTTGTTCAATTTTTTTATATTTGATACTCAACATACACTCATTTAGCAGAAAGAGAGAGAGAGAGAGAACTGACTGAGAAAGAATAAAAATTGTCTCTGAGAGAGAGAGACGCCTTAGTCTCATCATCATGTATACTTGAAAACGTAGTTTGATTTTGAGTGACATGATGTTGACTTGAAGTCAGAGTTGAGTCGAGTCTATCTCTTTACTGAGACATTTCAACATTTCTTTATTTTCTCATGTGATGACTGGACATGAGAGAGTACAAGTCAGAGTTGTCGTTTTTCTTACAAGTCGTCTCCAACATTTTGATTGTGTTGTGATGTTGTTTTGTAGAGCGTGTGGCGAGTGTTGTAATGCATTGAGGGAATACTTTGATTTTGCTATGAGACTACTACATATATATATATACTTTGGTTTGATTTTAGAAGTAGTAGGGCTAGTCCATATCCAAAGACCATTCTTATAGTTTACCAAAATAGCAGTTGTTGCTGACTGTTGTTGTTGATTTTATTTTTTTAAGTCAAGGTACTTCTTCTTTTTAGGTGGTACAACTACTATAATATATACCTGAGAGATCCTTTTGTATATACTTTTAGTGTCTACTCACTCACTTTCAAGAAATATATATGTACATGCACACGCACTATGGTACTCAATTGAATTCTTAAAGTACTCATTACATCCACTCCACCTGTGTTTCCTTTTGTTTCTCATGCTAATTTAAGTCTCCCTTTTTTACTCATCAACGACTCTATATACATCACTTGATGTTCTACATGCATTCATCTATCTAGTTTTCCTCAGTGTCTTACGACTTGTTCTTTTACAACATTACTTATTTATTTACTATGATAGAAGATGTAACATAGGTATACATATGTAATTGTAGCAGCATTTTATATATTTGTAAAATTCCTTAGTAAATACTTGTGATTTGTCTAAAAAGATTTTTTTCTCTTTTTTTCTTCTTAGGCCGAGTCTGAAAACTCTGCTACTTGTTCCTCATCAACTGCCATGAGTCGCTCAACAGTCACGTCTCTTCGACAAATGTTCCTGGATCTTGTTCGACAATCAAATATCTCCTGCCAAAATGGAGACTACCCTGCAGCCATTGCTTTGTACAGTGAAGCTCTCAAAATTGATCCTAGTAATGAAAACATTTTACTTGTTGAATTTTATTTCTAGTTCATTATAATTACTATTGGCTTATTTATACTTAGCATACTACTACTACTTATTAACTAATCTGTTTCGTTTTGTATAACTTTTCAAGGTAATCACATCCTGTTTTCAAATCGCTCAGCAGCTTTCATCAAAATGGGACAATTTGGAAGAGCTCTTCAAGATGCGCTCAAAGCTCGTGATTTAAACCCTAAATGGCCAAAGGTATGTATCGTACATCTTTTTTAGGTATACTTAAGTCTACGTGATTTACTAGATTGCAACTCAACTTTGATACTAGTCAAGTCAGTCAGTTATATACAAAATGTAATCATTGAAAGGATATTTG